>JAFJYG010000757.1:0-26377 GCA_017366145.1 Cadophora sp. M221
CCTCCTCACCTACCCCCTCCTCTCCCCCCTCGACAACTACGCACACACATGCACACCCTCCCCAACATTCACCAAATCACACAACTACACCCCCCTCCTCCTCTCCCACGCCTCCCTCTACACCCTAGCATCCACCCACCTAGTCTCCGCCCTGCAAGCCCTCTCCCTCTCGAAACTGCACGCCACGCTGTGCACGTTCGAGCTCGGGGGTGCGAATATTGGGGATGTTACTGAGCTTGCGAGATATGCGTATGCGCATACCGCTACCACCACCACTACTCATGCTACTCATGATAATGGATATGATGATGAGGGCGAAATCGGAGGTCTAAGGAACTTAGTATGTCAGTACATGGCTATCCACGCCGTGGAGCTAGCCGCCGACGCTAGGTTCATGAATCTCCTTGCTGGAGGGGGACAGATCGTCAAAGATTTCTTTCAGTTCCAGTTGCAGAGGATAGTAGAGTAAATTGAGAGAGAGAGGTTCTTGGGGGTCGGGAAGGAAGGAAGGAAGGAAGGAAGGAAGGGAAAAGGAAAGGAAAGTTTTTTTTGGGGGGCAATCTAAGATATAAAAATATCATTCATTCACCACACTTGACTTGACTATCTATGAATTTTGCTATGGATGAGAAAGTATAAGTGGTTGTAAACGATACCTACCTTAATGTCAAGGATGGGGGTTAACTAAATAGTCACCAAAGGGTAATAAGATAGTTCTATTGTAGATTGATCTTAACTTTAAGGAACGGCCCTCATCACTCAGCACCTGCTCTATCTCAAGAATAGTTCTGTTGTTCTTTCCGCAAGAAAAAAAATAATCGCATTGAAAATCACGACTTATTAAGTTACGTTCTATAATATGATAAAACAAAAAAGAAAAGAAAAAGTGAAACGAAATCTTCTAATCCCTTTTTTTTTTTTTTTTAAAAAAACAAAGAAGAAAAAATGCCTCACTGAGTAATTAAAAATTCGTTCTTTTCATTTCTTTACAAACCCATCTTCAAGCCATCGTAGAACCATTTCTAAACCGTTCAATTAGCCCCCCTCTACTTTCAAGGTAATTCTACAAAGAAAAAGAAGAAAGAAAAGGTGAGCTATCAAATTTACAGATCTCTTTCCCTCAACCTCCACCCCCACCCCCAGCTTTAAGTCCGTAAGTTTACTCATCTACCGTATCTACCTAAGAAAATACTCTCACTACCTCAAGACCATAATTCAAAGCTAGATGTAATCCCGTCCATACCTCGCTCGCTCGCACGCTCGCTCGTACACGCCAGGAACACAAAGACAGAAACAAAAACAAAAAACACGATATGAAGATTGTCGTGATTTATTAGGGTGGTGCAAAAGTATAATGAGGCATCAAGAAGAAACCTAGATTTGTTTTGCAAAAGACCCTATCAAATCCCAAATCCCCAATCCCCGATTCTCAACCCAGAGAGTGATGATGATATATACGCCAACCAAGCCGAGCAAACTATCGTAACAACATGAACATGAATCGATAAACATAATACTCATAAACAGCTCCATTTCCCTTCCCTTTCCGTTCCGTTCCCACCCCGTTAAATTTCCACCCCAGAATCCGGCATCCGTCCAGCATCCACACTAACGTCTCTCCTTCCAATCATCTCATCCACCACCCATCTCAACATCCACAAGCGCATCACTCATAATCCTCAACACCTTACTATACTGACTAATCCTCACCCTCCAGCGTCCAATATCCTCCAGCAAGCGCGCATAATCCAACAATATCCTCCTCGCAGCCTCATACCCCGGTCTGTGAATCACGCCATCGAAACAGATACCACCGCCGTTACGGATGAAATTGACCGCTCCGTCTTCTGTAGGTATTTGGCTGGCGTTCATGCTGTTCATGGTGTTGATATTGGAGCTGGTGTTGATTTGTTCGGCGGAAATAGAACCGAGTCCCTCGCCACCGACAACAGTCCAATCCACATCATCAATAAGATCGAAGCCCGATATCGATGCAGAACCGGGATTTCCTGCCCCGGTATCTGCTTCAGGCGGAACCATAAACACGTACAATCCCAGAATAAGAGCGGAGATGAACAACCCAGTCGAAGCATGGAATGGGTCTCCGTCAGATGCTCGCCGGTTTGACATCAATTTGAACGTCTGCGCCGCATGTAAGCATGCTCGCCTTGCACTGGGTGTCTGTGTCCAGATCGCAATATCATCCAGTGCTTGTCTCGCAGCTGGTGCCCCTTCACAACCTGCTCCCGTTTCAAACAGTCGAATGTCAGATGTGAGCATGATGCATGTGTTGTGCCACAGAACCATACAATTTGGATTCATGGATGTGAAGAGCGGGCCGTAGGACTTCATGACGTGGATAACAAGCGATTTCGTCTGTTTGGCTCGTGAGTCCAAGTCATATGTTAGAGCTGGCACGAAGTATTGTTCGTCTGCGCGGCGATGACAACCTGATAACAAACGGTGGAAATCATGAGAGATGCGAAGACGTATCATACTGAGGATACCGTGCATGGCCAGCGGTTCGAGGGTGTTGTTTAATTCGGGAAGTGTGAGGATGTCGCCGGAGAGAGAGACCATTGGCATGCATATTTGATGACGAGTTGCAGCAAGATGGGCCCATTTGTGCGCGGTGGTGGCTTGAAATAGAGCTGTGTCGCAGGGGAGGATCACTTGGATGTCCCCTGTTCTCATAATGGGACTTGTATGGAGCATTGCTGAGTACCATGTATCGACCATGGTCAAGGAGACGATTAATCTGACTGGTTAGAAGGGGTTTGGGGATATCAGGAGTGAGCATACCTTTTTGCACATTCTATCCTACTCCATGCTTTCCATCTAGCTTCTAGATCGGATATTTGACCGAAGAAACTTTCATTGAGAGGTTGACCATCATTGGCATTAAAGAGTCCATGTTTTTGAGCAGTCTGGGGGTGTCAGTGAGAATTGGATTTGTTGACATGAAACGCTTACCATAATAACATTTGCGTACAACATTTGACATTGCGATTGATGGTATTTTTGCTACACTTGTCAGCTTTTATACTTGATCATTGCAGAAAATACTCACCCCCATCATTTCAGTGAGGTTGAGAATCAAAACAGCGCTTGCTAAGCTAGACATCTGATCTATCCGACTCCGGTCTCCAGTAAGTGATGGCATAAGCTCAATAGATACTTGCTCGAGCGCTTTCTGCGAACAATCAGTAAAGTCTATCCATCCGTGTGATCTAACTTACGGAGAATGTCTGTCTAACGAATGCAGTAGCTCCTTTCGTCTGAAGTATTGTCAAACCAATCAGACACATGATAAACAGGATAGACGTCGGAGCCGTCTTCGGACAAAATGTAGGGGTATGGATGAAAGGCATCAGAGGATGAAATTGGCGGAAGTAAAGATCCAAGCCAATGTCAAATATCTCAGCCGGAGGGAAATTCGAGGATAACGGTGGATCGTTCACGACTGAAGGTGCTTGTCCCGCAGATCTCGACTCTGACGGCGAGGAGAAGTTCTCGGGCGAACCAAATGCAGCTGCTGGAGTTTGGTCGCTCGATACATGTGTAATGGTGACGAACATTCTCTGCAGTCTTTCTCTACAATCCTCATCCAGACCCCAGCGAGATCCACACTGCCGGTTTTGTTCCATGGCCTCCGGTGAAAGGTTTCCGTTTGAGAAGAGATTATCCTCTGCTTTCAGTACAGCATCCCACCAGAGAGTAGGCATCAGTCGAAGTGGATTACTGTGTCTATTTGGCCAACACCTCTCCACCTTGGCAAATCGCTCGTTTGGTATGAGAGTGCTTGGAGAACTTGGATTCCTCACCGATGCCGGTTCATCCGACGTTGTGAGCGATGAACCCCTCCTCACACCAATCTGGCTATGCGAACTTCCAAAATCCTGTAGATTGCCTGGGTGAAGATGTGATTCGAGATCGAATTGATCAAACCAAGTTTGTAAATCCTGTGGCATAATCGCACCATCAGGTGCCATTGCTCCCATATCCGGCGATATATGATCCTGCATGCCATTTAATCGAGCAGAGTATAAATCTTCCCCAAAATTGAATCTCGAGGATGTATTTGGAGATGGGCCAATATTTTGGAAGTTTGGTTCGGGTTGTGTAGGTCTAGGGTCGAAATTGACCTCTGAATGGGTGACATGTCCGTTATTCGGCATTTCCAGTGTCCAACTTGGAGCAGCACTCATTTCTGGCAGGGCAGCGTTCCCCGAGTCCGTCATAACTGCATCCATTGTTCCATTACCCCATTTCTGTTGTGATGCCAATAGGGCGAGGTGGTCTAGACCGGAGGGTAAACCGTTCGAAGTCGGTCGAGGGAGATGGTCTTCCAATGAAGGATCAATGACAGATGGTGATGCGACCTGTACTTGACTCTGCCTCCGCACATTTTGTGCTGCTGGGTTGCTTTCGGAGGATGCCAGAGGGGTTTGACCTGGGTTCGGTACACCGTTGACTTCTATAAAATCCCCTTCCGATGAACTCTTCTCCACCTCTTCGCCGACAATTTGGGGATGATTCTTTAGATGGCGGATCAACACATCACTGGAGGAGTAAGTAAACGGACTCCAATTGGATTAATGGGCACAAATAATACCTTCTCGAGAAACTCTTCTGGCATCGCGGACAAGTGTAGGGTCTCTCGCCAGTATCTATGGGTCAGGTAATTAGTTGTTGTAACTCTCGACTCATCCAATCCCAACCAAATCAATAACCGGCAAGACGCGAAACAACAAGACACATCTCACGTACGGGACCTCTGATGACGCTTCAGATGCTCGGCCTTGGAAAACCTCCTCTCACAATATCGACATTTCTTCGGAAGCAAAGGCCGTTGCTGCTCTGGTTTTCGGTCCTGGGCTGCTGGACTTGTAGCAGTTGCAGTTGCAGTGGCCGGCATAGCTTATGTCGTCGTGTGGGGCTTCAATTTCAGTTGGGATTCCTCAGCTTGAACAAACAGCACGGCGCAGGGCACCAGTCAGCAGCAATGGCACACGTCTAGGGCCCGGCCCATGGCAGACACTTCATACGCAGGTAGATGGTAGTGATGCGACGGATGTGTAGGCAGGATAGAGGGAGGGTTCTTGAAGCAATGAGTCTGGAGTCTGGAGCGGTAGAGGTCGGCGATCGGAGGTGCAGATGGGTGGAGATGGAGATGGAGATGCAGGAGTCAATACGGAAGTGTGTTTGTGTAGTGCACGGAAGGTAGTGAGTGAGTTGAAGGTAGTGTAGTAGGGCAGTGCAGTCTCGAGTGGTGGTAAAAGTCTGAAGTCAAAGTCAAGTCAAGTCAAGTCAAGTCGGTCAGTCGGTCTCGGTTTCTTCCTTTAGTTTGCTTTGCCATTTCCTGGGGTTCTGGATCGGTCATGGAAGGAAGGAGCGAGATCCACCATGCCCCAAAGCGGAGTAGCCAAAGGAGGGGAACAGACAGGGAAGGAACTCGACAGGAACCGACAGGGTCGAAGGAGGAAAGAACTGGTCGGTGGGAGGCGGACATTTCTGTCAGCACAGCAGTGGTGGCTGGGCTGGGGCTGGATGGACCTGGGGAGAGGGGTACTGTAACGTGCGCCTGAGTGGATAATGAGCTTGAGCCAGTAACATCACGGCTATCGGAAGCTGCTGATCACTTCTGTCTCTTTCATGGTTGGTTTCGGTTATTGAATTGATGGCTGGGGATGGGATCGCAATAGGATTGGACTGGATTCATGTCATGCTCATGGTCGTCAGAAGTGGTGAGGAGTGGCGTCTTGGTGTTCCAGACAGACAGAGTAGAGTAGACTGCTGGTACGGGATGGTAGCAGTGCAGTGAACTGCAAACGAACTGCAAACAGACTACATACAGTACGGAGGAACGAGGACCCTGCTTGCCATGCATCCGGCCATCACGGCCAGGAACCTAGCGAGAATCAATAGTAAATTACTTAATTGTCACAATATTAAATTACTTAGCAATAATCGTGAGGCTATCGAAGGTTATGCATACGTTATCCCCTGGTATGACCAAGACAGGTAAATTTATCTGATTAAATGCACTGTGCCCTGATCTGACAGCCCAAACTTACCTAACGTAACTCTCCCAGTGACTTTTATCTCGGCTGCACTGCACCAGTCAACCCGTTGGTATTTCAAAGAACTTGTCTTTCTCCCCTGCGTATGTTTCAGAATGCCAGCGTAGATCTCAAGCCCCCAAATGTAGATTCACGTTAAGCTGTCCCAACCGAGAACAGGAAAACTAAGCTCAGTCTGTCTCACACTCACACAAATGACCGCGGCTCAAAACATAAACTTACCTCTAACGAAGACTCTTCCCGAATCCGAGACAATACCTCACTCCAGCATGGTTTGGCCAGGATTGGAAGGAGACTTGACTTCAAAGAACTAACTTCAAATCATCCCGCGTTCCCAACTACCCACGAACCTACCTAAGAAATAACCTTTACGTATGACGGGATGATACATCCAACCACGTTTCAACACCTCGAAACCAAAGTTTCTTCACCTCCAATCCACTCTTCATCCTCTTCGTCTCTCATCTGTTGATGCTCTTTTGTTCTACCTATCTGACATTCCCCTCCCTGATGGGCAAACATTAAATCCCATACTCGTCTCAAGCCACCCCCCCTGTTCACCCAGCAGCCATTCTTCCTGATTCGCTCTATCTATCCAATCCAATCTCCTTGTTTTACCTGCACTGTACTGTGTAGCTCTGCATGCAGGTCGGTGCTGTGCATTACTGTGCCTCAACTCCCTTCACCCACTCACACACTCACTCATGGCGTTCCTCCCCTCCGCAGCCACAACCCTCCAAGCAGCAGCAACAGTCCTTGGCGCAGGCTACCTCAACGCAAAACTCGGCATCGGCTACGACATAAGAGAACTGAAGCATAAGATCCGATTCGGAAAGACCCTATCGAAACGTATCCAGGAGTTTGGCGGTGATGCTTCCCTCTATCGGATGTTGGAGATGGCCGATCGGCATGCCGAGGCTTTGTGGTTTGAGGGGAGGACTTTGACGTGGGGTGAGGTGAAGAGGAGTAAGTGCACCGTACATATTTGTTATCTCTCCATATACGGAAATATCAACATTTCAGGAATGAAACTGATGGCTTTTAGATGTCGATTTACTCGCTCAATATCTGGCTCAACAGAATGTTGAAGTCGGTTCTTCGGTTGGGCTGTATGCTACCAACTCCCCAGAAATGGTCATATCTATCTTCGCCATTGCCAAAATAGGAGCAGTCTCGGCTCTACTCAATACAGCTTTGAAAAGTACGTACCTCTCCCCTCCCAAGAAACCAATCCCACTAAATTTTTAAACTAATCTTAGGCGATTCATTATCCCATTGCATCAACATCGCCCAAACAGACATTATAATAGCAACATCAGATCTCGTATCCAACATCCCCTCAACAATCGGCTCCAGGTCCCTGAGGATATTCTCCCTCAACTTAAGCTACATCTCGCCTCTCTCAGAAACACAACCACTCGTTTCTACATCTACAATAACAGCAATCACCCCCTCCCTCCTCGACAACCTTCCACCACCCACGACAACTACCCATCCAAAACGAAGCATCTCAGCTCCTTCTTTACTTATTTATACTTCCGGTACAACGGGACATCCTAAAGCTGTTTCTATCAAAAACTTCATCCCTATCGCTGTCTCAACTCCTTCGCCACTTGACTCTCCTTCTCACCGCCATAGAGTCTACTGCTGTCTCCCTCTTTTCCATGCCACAGCTCTCCTAGGCCTTCTCTACGCCGTAAGTAGCACCCCTTAGTCACCAATCTCAAATAACTTATATACCATAACCCAAAACCATGCCAAGAACAACACCCCATAATCAAACTCCCCCATCTCAAACTTCCATAAACCCCATCTAACATTCCCCCAGTGCGGCACATCCTCAACCCTAATCCCCGTCCGCAAATTCTCCGCCTCCCGCTTCTCCCAAGACCTCCGAACCTCCTCCGCAACACGCATGGTCTACGTCGGCGAACTCTGCCGCTACCTTCTCGCCGCCCCTCCCTCCCCCTACGACACCTCCCACACCTGCACCCTAGCACTCGGCAACGGCCTCCAACTCGACATCTGGGAACGCTTCAAGACCCGCTTCAACATCCCCCACGTCCGCGAACTCTACCGCTCGACAGAGGGCCTCGCCCAGTTCAACAACTTCTACGGCGGCGCCGCCGCAGCTGGCAAAGTAGGCTTCTCCGGCCTCCTAGGCCGATATCTCGAGAATGCATCGTTCCTAGTCTGTTACTCCCCTTCCACAGGCACCCTAACCCGCGATCCTAAAACTGGGTTCTGTATCCCCTGCCAGCCTGGCGAGCCGGGTGAGGCGATAGGACGAGTACAGTTCCTCGATTTCTACTCCGAGTATTTCGGGGATAAAGAAGCGACCGATGAGAGGTTCGTACGGGATGTTTTCAAGAAAGGGGATCTGTTCCAGAGGAGTGGCGATGTGCTTGTTAGGGATCGAGATGGCTGGGTTAGGTTCCATGAGAGGCTTGGAGAGACGTTTAGGTGGAAAGGGGAGAATGTTAGTGCTGGTGAGGTGAAGGCTTATATGTCCGAGTTGGGGGGTGTGAGGGATATCGTGGTTTATGGGAGTAAGATTGAGGGGTGAGTCTTACATCTGTCGGTTTCTGGACATCATATGGTTGGATGATCAGGGTTGGGTTCATACTCTTACTTATGAGGATATGCAGATATGACGGCCAGCTCGGAACAGCAGCAATAACCCTCTCCTCACCATCTTCAAACCCAGCATCCGAATCAACATTCCTCACCTCCCTCATCCCCCATCTCAAAGCACGCGGTCTACCAGACTACGCAATTCCGCGCTTAATCCGCTTCACCGAGAAGTAAATCCCCCTCTCCCTCTTTTTCTCTACACTCCCTTCCTCCAATCTCCCAAACAAGCAATCAAAATATCCTCAACTAACCATGCAACAACAGAATCGACACAGGCGCAACATTCAAATACGCCAAAGAAGAACTCAGAACTCGACCCTGGACGAGAGGAGGTGGGGAGAAAGAGAAAGAGAAAGAGAAAGAGAAAGATGGGGATAGCTTGTATTGGCTAGATGGAGGGGTGTATAAACCGCTCGATGGAAATGCGTGGGCGAGGATCTCGACTGCGAGGGCGAAATTGTGAAGATTTGGGTATGTATACTATGGTTTTGAAGTAAGGAGAAATGAGAAGCGAGAAGTGAGAAAATGATGAAATCGGGTGTGATTGTGTGAGTGTAATGTGAAGATATCGAATAATTATAAAGAAAGCTTCTTAAAAAAGACACAGCTCTATCTCCCACATACGAACGAAACAGCCCATATCACAAATCCCGCTAAATATTTCAATCCCAAGTATAACTGTATATATACGTCTATTACAAGAGATATCAAACAACCAACCACAATCAAGTCCACTTAAAATATCGGGATATAAATAAATACAACTCTACAGCTTCTATCCCTCAAATATCAAACATCAAACCCTTCCAAATTCAATGCAATTCAATTCAATTCGTTCTTCTAAATCTCCAATAAATTATAAGAAAACACCAAAAACGAAACAAACAATTCTATCCCTCTCCCGCCACCCTCACAGTCAGCCACTCTCCTAACTCAACCCCCCGTCCCCCTCTTACACTCGCCTAAACCTCCCAACTCGTCCCCTCCCTCATAAGGAACTCCTGTCCTCTCTCCAAATCCTTACTATTCCCCTGCCCCAACCACTCCCCCTCCAAGCCCGTCATCCGCTCCTCGATCTCGTAGCTAGCGCCCCCAGCCACGAAGAGGATCTTGCCTGTGAAGGGGTGGGTTGCACCACCATGGCCTTCTGGCTTAGAAATACCATTCTCTTTGTTGGGGTTGGGGGTACCGTTTGTGTGCGCGATTGTGAGGGTGTGTGCATTCGTGGAGGTCGAGGTGTTGATGGAAGTGGTGGAGGTGCAGGAAGAGGGAATAGGGGGAGGTAAACAACGGTTAGCAGTAGCACAAACGAGAATCGCTTTCGCGACGTCGGAGGGTTCGTTCTCGGGTAGGTTTAATGCTCGCCAGCCGGATTCGATGCCTGCTACCATTGCTGTTTCTATTTTCTTTTGTTAGTCTTCTTCATCTCTTTTGTTCGGCGGGCAAGTCTAAACCCCCGCTCACCAAAAAAAAAGAGGCAAAAAAATAGCTTTATGAATTGAAAGAAACAGAAAAGTCTTCGAGAAGAGAAAAAAGGGGGGAAGAGGAAAATAAGGAAGGAAGGAAGGAAGGTATAAAAAAGACAGGACAGGAAAAAGAAATGCAATCGGGTAGAAGGCAAAAGAAAAAGAAAAGAACTAACTAGTCATCCAAGGACAAACAGCATTAACCCTAACCCCCTCCCTAGCAGCCTGTATCCTCACCCCCCTCAACAGCCCCAAAACCCCATGTTTGCTCGCCGTGTACACGGCCAGGTTCGTGCTCTCCTTGAAGCCGGCTATGCTGCTTACGAGGATTATATCGCCTCCTCTGTCTCCTGCATTTCCTCCTTCACTAACTCCAACTCCAACTCCAACTCCAACTCCATTGTTCTGTTTCTGGTGTTCATCTTGGTGGTCGTTTTGGTGCTGGGCAGGAATCTTGGTGTGAGTTTTCTTGTTCTTCCGCAAATAAAACATCCCAATCCTAGCCGTAAACAAACACCCCGTTAGATTAACATCTATCTCCGTCGTGGGGAAGGGTTTCTCAATCTCCTCATCCCCTTCTCCTTCCCCATTGCTGTCCAAATCATTAAACTTGAAAGGATCCCGCGGAATACTCATCCCCGCGTTAGCGACTACGATATCTACACGGCCGTGCAGGGAGATGGCGGTCTTGAAGAGGGAAAGTTGGGAGGTGTAGGATGTTACGTCTGTGGGGATGAATTTTGCCGAGGGAGAGGAGGTGGTGGTGGAGGAAGAGGAGGAGAGTTCGGCTTCGAGTTCGAGGCCTAGAGTGGTGTTTATGTCTCCGAAGATGATTTTCGCACCGTGGGCTGTGGGGGAGGGTTAGCTGTGTTTCTGTAGGAATGGGTGGAATACAAGATTGTATGCTGGGACTTTACGGAATGTGAGAGGGAAGAGGGTTGGAGGATGTGGAGATGTTGACGAACGATAAATTGAGATGAGAGCACATGAGGTGGGATGGGAAGTAATTTGACGAGATGTTATGATATGAAAGGCAAACGCTTGTTTGTATATAAATATATCGAAACTTTCAATGATGATATTCGGATTTCCATGATTTTTAAATATGCTCAAAACAAGCAGCACGAACTGGAACGTTCACAAATCACTCAACCCCCACTCTAGCCCACCAAGACAACAAAAACCGGTCAAATCATTCAGTTCCAAAGCAAAATCCAAACAAATAACGAGTCAAAACAGAACGCAGCGACCAATAAGCCAAGAAGTAAGTGAGTAAATGAAATCATATCTCACAATGAAAGAGCTTCACAGCAGCCCGTCCAATCCCATTCGCCCCTCCCGTCAACACAACCACCTTATCTTTCAGCGTAGCGAACTGCGCCTCGTTGATTTGGATATGTGCCATCTTCCCGTCTTCGAGTCTTTGCCCCTTTATTCTTTGTTGACTTTCGGTAATCGGCAAATCTTGTGATGATCTGGTGTATTAGGGTATATCAAGGGCGTTCTCCTGCTTGGGTACAGTCACTTCCGATCCTATGACACCTTCTTTTTAAGATCGGAAATTCCCAATGAGGTAAACCTGACAGAAAACTATACCTTAATCCAGGGGTAAATCAAAACAAACCCTTCAGCTCTGTCTATCCGTCGGCCAAACCCGTCAAACAGAATCACAATTCAGATCCCAATCCCATCTACTCCAAGACAAAAGTGACCTTCACAATTCACACTTCAAATCCATCCCTTTTCTACCTATCTCACCTTATGACATACAGCCGAGATCTTCCTATAGCCGCCATCCGGCCCCATTCTCGAGGACACGCCAAGAAGGAGGATTTCCGAACCGAAGCGGCATTCCACTTCCTCCCCTTGGACCCCTGTCCCACCCACGTCTGCTTGTCTTGGCGGTGTACGTAGTGCGGGGTACTTGGAGGAGAGGGAGGGGAAGAGATGTGGACCTCCGCGGCGGGGGAACGAGGTGCGTTGTGTGTGTGGGGTCGAGGTCGAGCTTGCTTTGCTGTAGGGGTGTGGAGGATGAGGACCCCACATACATATTTACCTGCATGGAATTACTGCACTCGATCTAAGATGGTTTATAACCTAGGTAATTGAGGATCGAGATTCGAGAGCTAGCCTTGGAGCTTAAATCTCGCGATAGTTTCTCTAAACTTTGGAGCTTGGATTCCTATTCAGGTGTTTGTTTGTTGACTTTCTAACACAAGCCAAATTACTGCAACTGCCGTGATATCTTCCACTTCTATACCCCGCAAATCAATTGAGCGCCTTCAAAGTTTAAAAAGTTAGAAAGGAGGAATTATGCATGTACGCTCTACCCCTCTAAATAAATGCCTTCCGAAGTGTCTTTTTCCACATTCTAGGGGATGATAGGAGTGGAAGTGACGCTCACACGAAAAATAGGTCATAATCGTAGGCGCTGGCCCTTCTGGCCTGGTCCTCTCTCTGCTCCTTGCGAAAGTCCCTGGTGTCACTGTTACACTCCTCGATTCGGCTTCGAAAGTCGATGATCGGCCTAGAGCTGCTCAGTAAGTCTCATCTACTCTCAGAACCCCGATCCTCTGAACGAACAACTGGACGGGGAAAGAGATCAGAAGTAGAATTTGGCGGGAAATGGGCAAGAATCACAAAGGCCGGGAAAGAAAGATCATTGCTAAACAGCTCCTCCTCACAGCTACGCACCCTCCGCAATCCGCGTCCTCGCCTCCGCAGGAGTTCTCGAAGACATCAGAGATCGAGGCCTAATACCAGATAACATGACATGGCGCAACATCCATGGCAAAGCAATAACCAGCATCAAGAACGTATCTCAACACCCCCACAACCCCGAAGCTCTCACCGTCCTCCCCTTAGGCCTACTAGGCGCACTCCTCCTCGAACACGCAGCCCGATATAGCAATATCGAGGTTAGATGGAACGCCAATGTCGTCGATGTTGGGAATGGCGAGGAGAAAGCTTGGGCGCTCGTTAAGGGGGAGGATGGGAGAGAGGAGAGAGTCGAAGCGGATTACCTCGTGGGATGTGATGGCGCAAATAGTCAGGTTAGGAGGTCGTTGTTTGGGAGTAACTTTCCAGGCAAGACGTGGGATGCGCAGATTGTGGCTACGAATGTATGTCTCTTCCCCTTTTCCATTCCTCAGCTAGTGTGTTTACTACTATCAATTGCAAATTTTCTGACGATCTGAAGGTTTACTACCCTCTTGAGAAATTCGGCTACGATGATATCAATTTCATCATTGACCCCGTGGATTACTACATGTAAGTCAAGTAAATATCCCAGCCCATCCACCCCTCCCCCCTCAAACGAAATCAAAGCTAATAGTTCTCCCCCTCACAGGGCCGCCAAAATCACCACCGACGGCCTCTGGCGCGTCTCTTACGGTGAAGACACAACCCTCACCCCAGAACAAGTAATCGCCCACCAACCCGCCAAATACGAACGCATGCTCCCCGGCAACCCCAAACCAGACGCCTACACCCTCCTCAACGTAGGCCCCTACCGCATCCACCAGCGCTGCGCACCCTCCTTCCGAGCCGGCCGCATCCTCCTCGCCGCCGACGCCGCACACCTCTGCAACCCCTTCGGCGGCCTCGGCCTCACAGGCGGACTCGTCGATGTCGGCGGCCTAGCCCAATGTCTCGAAGGCATAGCTCGAAATGTCGCCGGAGGCGAGATCCTCGATCTGTATGATACCGTCAGGAGGGATATGTGGGAGACGGTCATTAATCCCGTCAGTAGCGATAATTTCCTCAGAGTCAGCGCTACGGATCCGGATAAAGCGCTGACGGATGATCCGTTCTTGATGATGGTTGAGGAGGCTGGGAAGGATGAAGAGAAGAGGAGGGTTTTTGATGAGGGGGTTTATGCTATTTGTCACGATTTTACGCAGTATTGGAAAGAGAGTGGGGTGGTGGCTGGGCAAGAGGAGTCGAGGCTATGAGGGGTGGGGTGTTTGAAGGAATTTTTGTTATTGTGACTACTGGCTGTAGATATCCATTCGTATCAAAGTTGAGTTCAATTGCTTGAGTAATACTTTGGTATCCCGATAGCGGGTTAGAGACAGGCTTGGGATTGGGCATGCGAAGTTCGATTCGTCAAGTTTGTTGACTTACTCGTCCACAAAATTGAAAATTCTGGCTCATTGTATCCCCAGCTCAAGATCCACAGACTTAGAACAGCATTGAAGGAATTCTGTTACGCATCAATATTGATGAATATTTAATCACAGGAAATCTCACTGAAAGTTGGGTTTGAAATATGAGGGGACGATCTTGCAGAGCAATGCTGGCAGCAAGTTCAAGTAGGTGGGCCAAAAGGCGAAGAATATGATGCCTAAGGACAGGTTGAGAGGCGAAGCGAGAAATTTCAAACTATGTAGATCATTGTATAAATGTACATCGCCCAAATTGGAGCAAATATATCTTTTTTAAATACAAGTTTCCAAGCACAGAACTGATCACAGACCCATGCAGCACCATCGCATCAGAAGTAAGTCCCAAAAGTCGTCATTCCGCCCTTCGAGAAATCAAGACAATTGCCTCCGGCGAAACACTAGTAGTGTTCATTAGGTCTGGTGTAGAGAAACCACCATCCTTGAGTTTGATATCGTACTTGTAGAAAAGGCTGATCAAAATGAGCTTGATCTCTGCCACAGCCAAACATCGTCCTGGACAAGGCCAACGTCCCAGACCGAAACTGATGAAATCATTGTTTCCCTGAACTGCAGGTTTCTGTTGCTCATGCCACTGAAAGCCATTGAAAGTGCATCCGTCCAAGCCATAATTCTCTGAGTGTTCGTGCGTTCGCTTGACATAAGGAGCGCAGATTGAACCTTTGGGGATGACATACTTTCCAACTTGGACGTCGTTGGTCGCGAATCAGACAGGAGCAATCGTGTCGCCTTTTGTCCGCCTGACTTCACGGATGAACGAGTCAAGCTTGGAGAGCTTCCGGAGGGATTCAATAGAGAAATGATTGCTTCCATCGGAGTTCACATCGACGTTGTCCCTCATCTCTTGTTGTATCTCGGCCAGATACTCGTCCTGATGCTTGGCAAGGTTCATGATACCCCATACGGCAACGACAGCAGTCTGATGGATGCTGGCAAACATTATACCGAGAGAGAGAATTGAGCACCAAACGAATTCGAGAAACTCAGTTTGTTAGTCCCCTTGTCTCGATGTTTGGCAACCAATGGATCCAGTAACGGCGAGTACTCGTTTTTCTCAACATCCACACCATGGTCCAGGTGACTTTCTTTATTCTTCCACACTTGAGGCACGATACCAAAAAAGTACTTGGGTACCATTGTCCAAATAATTGCCTTCATGGCAATTTTAAATGACCAAAGACCAGGAAAGTACCGCCACCTCCGCATGTTCTCGTAGATTCCCGTTAGCTCCGTGATGGAAGCGACAACGTCCGTGAACTTCTGCGTCATCGCCGTATCCAGGTATTCCTCTCCCAGGATCAGGATGACCATAGCCTGAGCAATTGCATGATGTACCCATTCAAACATGTCGTCTATTTCCAGATTCTCCACGTCTTTAGTCCGTAGCCAGATATCGTTGGACTCCCTGTTGAAAATCGGAGATATTCTCTCAATCACTGCATGAAGCCGAGGAGTGATGCCGTCGTGGACAAGCTTGTCAAGCTCTTCCACAAACGTCCCGTTCTTGAACCAGAGTATTAATTCCATGTTCAGCATCTTCAAGACGGCGGTAACGAACGAGTAGTTCTTGGCATCTGTGAGTACGTCTCGAATGTGCCGATGATCAATCATGTATTCCATCCGGCCGTGCCTAGGAATGATGATCACATCTCCATGCTTATCGAATGCATCTTTGTATGCTTCATGGCCAGCCTCTGACAGCAGGATTCCTCGAGGAATATGGAAGGTTGGTGGTGATGCTTGTGGTTTTGCCTGTTTGAACGAACAGAAGGTTGCTTTGTTAGCCTCTATATGCCAATGGTACGGTGTAATTGAAGCATAAAATGGCAGCAGGCCTTCCGAACTATAGCTTTCGTCGGAGAAGCTGTACAGTGAAGAATTAGAGCGAGAGAACGAGGGCTAAGCCATGCTTACTCATCCAGTTACGTACAGCACATAAGGGAGTTAAAAACCCGAACAATTATGTAGCCTTATCTTCGAACAAATAGAGCTACAAACTATGTGATAGGCTAAGGAGAGGCAGATGGGCGAGATTTAGATGAAAATGAGAGAGTATTATATTAAGAACAGTTATCTTAAATGTAAGTAATAGTTTAAAAAGACTTGTTTTTAAAAATGCATATAATAATAGGGAGATTAGTTTTAAAAGTTAATATTATTTTATTTCAAGAAGCTTCTTTTCAAAATGGATAGTATTTTAATATTTAAAGACTTATCTTAACTTTTCATATTATTTCGAGAAGATTTAGCTCCAAGGGTGCATGGATAGCCTTTCACAGTGGTAACATTATGTTGGATGCGGAGAACATAGAAAACCCCGAGACTTTTGATCTGCTTCGAAACTATAAGATCCGGAAATCATTTCCCGGAATTGGCCAGAAACACCTTGCGAGCGTGCCGAGTGAGACCGAACTGTCCTTCGGATTCGGGTATCGGGCATGCCCTTGTCGATTCTACGCTGTCGCAGTTTTGAAAATGGCTTTCGCTCAGATATTACTCGAGTACGATGTAGAGTTACCTCCTGGCCCGAGTGGACAACAGAGCCCTTATATAAGCATTGAAAATTTCAATTATATCAATCCTTGGACGAAGATGCTGATGAGGAAGAGGGGGGACTTGGGAGGTTAGGAGGAACGGGTTTCTTTGCTATCAAGAGTCCCAAGAAGAAGAACAGCAAGATTCAAAGAAGAATCTTTTAAGTAGCATGTTAGCATCCCACTTTCGATCAATAGTATGGCAGGAAGTAGCGCAACCTACCAACGCACACCCCGCTCACTTCACCTAACGTCGAAACCCACTGTGCAAGCGCCTGGCTAACCTCTGTGTATTCGATTGCCCAGCCTTTAACTCGCTTTCTCTCAATAATAATATTGATGCAAACACCGATGATGCTATTAAGGGAAATATTCGAATGAACAAAAACTGCCACACCTGTGGGTGGGCAGGAGAACATAAGATTGTGCGGCGAGGAAAGTTAGGGGGGGTATTTTATACATGAAGGCTGTGGATATCAATCTTTAGATAGATTTATATCCATGTGATCACTAGATTCATATTAGTTTTCCGAAAACAGATGGGAGGATGCAGTGCAAGGATCATGTCCTTCAAGTCTGTTGAGTTCCTCGACAACACTTCGAACTAAGTCTAGCTTATTCTACTCTTAGCCCAATCGTAATGACACCCTACATAGAAGAATATTGTAAAACGTCTATTGTGTGTCCGAATTATGAATTGTTATTCTCAGATGCTGAGAAGTGTGGAAGTGATGCTTCAGTGTTGACATTCTTAAGCGAGTTTTGTCAGACAACGTCTTGCTGCCTCAAAACCAACTTAGCTGTAAATTTGTTTCAAGCAGAGAACATTTAGATCAAACCGAAACCACGTGTAAAGTAAACTTCAAGATGTAGTATAACGGAAACGTCAAATGGATGCATTTCATTCTTTTAGACCTAGAAATATAATATCCACAAATCAATCATACATAGCTCAGGGCGCATCCGACGCCGCCCCACAAACGAATCAATGTGTCAAGACCGTCCCGGCAGTCTTCTTATGCATTCTCCCAACAAAAGACCTCGCAGTAACAATCCTAATTTTCTTCCCAGCAAACACGAAAATAAACAAAGCAAGGTTATTCGCCAACAACACAGCAACGAAAATACCACCAATGACAACGGCATACCCCCGCTCCAGGATCCACTCCAGCAAATACAGACCCATACCAAAGGAGATAGCCTGCTTCCCCAGATTCATTGCAATGAGCATCTCGCTCGTATTGGCAGTGTAGCTATCAACGGCGTAGGCGAGTGTGAACGAGAAGAAGAAATAGGCGCTCCAGTTCACCATTGCGACGCCCGCGAAGTAGCCCATCCAGTGGAGGTTACGCTCGGCTGTTAATCCGTAGAGGAGAAGGCCGGCTGGTGCGATGAATACTGCGGGCCAGAGAACCCCCAGACGCATCTCGGCTTCGCGGATGCCACCGTTTTTGCGGGTGAGGTATGCGGCGAGCCGGTCGGATGTGAATGTAAATGGGAGAGCGAGGAAGAAGCCTACTGCGTTACCGACGGCAATGAGTCCTGAGTTTGTCTAAGATTGTGTGTTAGAAAGTCCCGTTGTTTGGATCTGGGAGTGAAGACTTACTGCAGCCCAGCTATATGGCGGCTCCACGATCTTGATTGGGAATGTGAAGTTGAATGCTAATGCGCCGAGACCAATATATATACCTGAATCTCAAATCAGCCATCGTCATAGATAATTAGGTGGAGAGGTATACCGTATGTCGTGATAACCCAAAACACAGCAGGCACGAAGAACAACGTGAACGGTCTGATCATGGTCATGAAGAACTCCGCGTCATGATCGACCCCACTCCACGGCTTCAATGTAGCCAGGAAAGATTTCCGAGGCGGCACAAATGATGAATTTGTCTCAGTATGATGAATAATCTCTCCTTCCTTCGAATAGTTCTGGTTGCTTTCGTTCAGGCTTGGGACGACGGATGTTGGGAGGACACGCTTGTACATCGTTTCTTCGACGAAGATGAATGCGAGAATGAACAAAGCACCCGCGAATGCGATTTCGACGTAGAAGAATAGCCGCCATGAGTAGCCACCTGCGAGCATGTATCCGGCGTAGAGGGGTCCGGTCGCTCCAAGGCAGAGGCAGACTGTCACCTCATCAGACCGTGTACGGTTGGAAGACTTGGTGGTGTTGACTTACCGGTGTAATAGCCAATTCTCTTTCCACGCTCATGCAAGAAAAAGATATCATTCACGAGCTGCACGGGAAGAGCCTCGCAGACTCCGGATCCAAAAGCATGTAAGACTCGGCAGATCATCAACCCAGTGAAAGTGGTAGACTGTGAGGCACCGATCAACCCAGCGATGAACTACAGACCACTCATCAGCCTTGATGGAAGAGCGAAGGATTTCGGCTAGAACCTACACAGATGAGGGAAAAGAGCATCACAGGTCTTCTCCCGAATTTCAAATAAGCTGGAACGAGAACCAGGGAGCCTGGATATTATCAGAATAGAGAACACCTTTTATGAGGAGAATTTATCCACCAAACCCAAAAGCTAAATTGGGATACGAGATTAATCCAGAAGCAACACCAGGAGTGATTTTGAATTCTTCAGAGTAGATGCCAATGTAGACGGATGGGCCGAGAAGTGCTGAATTCCCCAGGAACGAGTACAGCGAGCAGATGACAAGAATCATAGTTTTCTTGTACGTCGGCCACTATCCAATAAATCAGTCTACAGGCTCAATTGTTTTTGTTGACCGTTGTGGAACTTGTCATACTTGAAGAGGATCGTTGGGATCTTCAGCGGGTACTGGAAAGAGTGCCTGTCCATATCCTGTGTCATCGCCCTCTGAACATCATGTAAGTTTCCATCACAATCGGGACAGTTTGGGGATGTGATGGGACATACCAGCGGCATTGAGATTCACTGTTCCAGGAATATCTTCTTCGTGAGCATGGCTGTCAATTCATTCTTAGCTCACAACTTCTCAGCAATGCACCGCCGTACAGCAGAAACGGCAAGGATAAACAAACCTGTGAGCCAGATGCCTGAGCTGTGGAGCCTCAACTTTGGGGTCCATATCTGCTTGACGTTACAAATTTTCACCCGTACGGTAGTCAATTGATATGTCTTGTTAGACGAGAAAACTTTAGATCAGAAAAGGTCGGTAAAAGTCAGTTAAGGCACAAGAAAGTGGATCTGTGTTTCCTATTTCTACGAAGAAAAACCTTATCTCTCGCTTGCATGGCTGCTGTAGAAATCAAGAAGCGTGGGGCCCTTGTCTCCCAGCTTTCTCCCAGTTCGCTTTACTGTCGTTTTGACCACCTGCAGCATTCCTGCAGGCCCTTGCACATCTTAGTGTATATTTACCCTCCATCTAGCATCCATGTTTCTAGTCTAGAGGTTTGACAACCAGACTGACTGCAGATCCAATTCTCCATCGAGGGTTCTTGCGGGGTCTCCTCCCCGAGATGTTGGAACACAAACCCCACAGTCCGACCAGATGATACGGATCGAGGGTTTGAAAATATGCATCGTGATCTGGTTGCTGAGCCTGGCGTTGAAGTTTCCAAGTAAAGAGAATACAAAGACGGACTGGAAATGAAGTGTCCCACATGAAAGCCACACTTCCTGCTAGGATGGATGTCCCAGGACCTCGTTCGTGGGTCGATCGAGAGTTGTTTAATCTTGCCTTGAAGTGGAGCTTAGGTCTTGGGCTGCTACTTTGTTGTCCGTGCGAATAAATCCCGGTGAGTTGTCGTGCCCAATTGAATTGTCCAAATAGTGCACACTCGGACGAAGTCATGGGTACCTCTGATTTCACGGGTGTGGGAGGATGATGTATGTTGTATATTCTGCCTTGGTTGGGTTTCAAGAGAAGGGAATTCAGTTGCTTGCGACAAATCATCTAACCGAACGCAGATCCAAGAGCTTCATTGGATCGTTTCTCATTCTCTCATTAAACGTCAGAAGTCTATCGAGTTAAGCTTAAACCCAATTCTTAACCTCAAACGGACGTAAAGTCAGTTTGAACACCATGAGTCAATACGCTCTGCGGACATCTAGATCTAAACACTTCCATCTCGGCGCTCATTTCTATCCTCGACCTGCTCACTCACTTCTCCCTCTTTCCCAATCCTCACTCCTGTACGCTCCGCCATATCAAAAGCAGCTTCATCTCTGATGGTGCATTGAAATTGTGTGAACTTCCAAGTCGGTATTCTGGCTCCAAAGATCTCGTCGAGTTCTTCCAGAGAACGACCTTTCATCTCAGGCATGAAGAAAAAGAAAAACAAGACGCAGATTGCATTGGAAGCTGCCCAGATGTATCCGTATTTTGGTCCCTGGGGTTCATTAGTTAGGTTCATTGCAGTGGATTTCTCGGATGGACAGGGGGATTGAAGACATACCCAGTTTAAATCTTCGGGATTGATGAAGTACGGACTGCAAAATCCCACCAACCAAGCCAATATATATCCTAAGCTCGTTGCCGTGCCCACTGTCCAAGCTCTCAATCTCGAACTCACCAGCTCCGTCGCTACGGGATAACTAGCTGCACCGACACAGCCGTTGTAGAAGAAGTAAAAAATAGCTGTGAAAGCCACCAGAACTTTTCCAGTGGTCGTCGACCCTGATTTGACTGTATACGCCACTGCTGAAGCAAGCTGGCATAACCCACAAGCCGTAGCACCGATCATGAGAATTGAACGGCGACCAAATACATGTCTGATGCACACCATCCCCACATTAACACCGATAAATCCGATGACGGTATTCATGACAGAGAATTCAAAAGATTTTGTTATCCCAGCCAAAGCGAGAAAGTAAGTCTGATATCCGATGAGAAACCAGATCCCGCTTGCAGTCTGACAACCAATCATTCCGTAGCAAAGAAGTGTTCGTCGAAGATCAGAACCCCGGAACATGTCCAGAAAACCGATGCTCTTTTCTAATTTCTTCTCTTCTTCAACACCGCGTACCATTTCGGCCCACTCAAGCTCAATGTACTGGCTCTCCACTGACGTTCCACGAAGTTTGTTCAAAGACGCGCGGGCTTGAGAATCACGTCCCTTGTGCAGCAGCCATCGCGGTGACTCTGGGACGAAGAAGAGACCTACGGCGAGGATAGTGGGCACGATATAAAGACATCCGAGGGGGACTTGGTAGGATGCTTTAGAAATATGCACGCGTGTAAAATTATCGACCGTAGCACCGAGGATGGAGCCGATGTTTACCCCTTTTCTCGCGTCAGCTTCGCTCGCTCGGCTATAGGGAAACAACATCAACAAAGTCAATAGACGACTCACAGTAAGCGAACAACGCAACCATCACGCCTCTCAGATGGGCAGGCGCCGCTTCAGCGGTATACACGTTTGAAAATGTGACGAAGAACCCATTCGCGAGACCGAGGAGGAATCGTCCTAAGTACAGAACACCCTTGTTGGTCGTCGCTATTTGGATGGCAACTGCAGCAGCATTGAGGACGCATGCCAGCCACAAAGCTTGTCTCCGACCAAGATAGGAACTGAATGAACCCGCGACGAGTGAGGAGAGGAAAGAACCGAGCGTTAAAAGGGAAGTTATCAGGCGTTGGAATGTGCTCTGTTCGATTGTTAGTTTTACTTCTCAGTGGAGGAGGGAGTTTGCATGCAGTTTCGATCAAGTACTTACATCGATCCCGTATCCTAAGGGACTCGTTGGGTCTTCGTAGCCGAAAACTTTCAGGAAGCCTGGCATGGCTTGAAGAGCCCCCACTGCTGCAGAATCGAATCCATATTGCATGTTGGCTGTTGAGACGAGGCAACAGAGAAGTAGGCATTTTCGATTTGCCCATAAAGAAGTCTCTGGTATTGTGACGTGACAGGACATATTGACTAGTTGTTGTGGTGAAATTCTATTAAGCTGTTGGGGGGATACTGACTCCTGATATGATGGGCTCGCAGCTTCTCAGAAATATCAACAATTCCCTCGCCAGCGAGTCAGTATTCCCGAAGCAGGGAGCTGCCCTGTGCAGTCCCACTCGTACCACAGAGAACATCGATTAACTCTGGCGATTTTATTGGATACTTTCTGCTCGGATATATTGAAAGCTGGGGTCAAAGTTGCGGGGGTTGCGGGAGCGGGGTAGCTTGACACTCGCCGGAACCATGAAGATTGTCCTCTTGTGAAGCTCTGTGGGGTTTCTGTTGAGCTTCACTTCTTGAGCGAACCGAAGCCCCACATCATAACTGCAGCTGCAATTGTGTGACTACAAATACCTAGAGAGTGGGATAGTGCAACCATGTGACTGACGGTGCAATGCTTCCGATGACCGGAAATAGCGCTGCTATATGTGTCTGATGTGAGGAAGTCGAACGCCTGACTTGAGGAGTCAAGCTTTTGATACAGTGTTTCGCTAGAATTGTTGACAATGATCTCAGTCTCTTTCTCGTCAGGTGCGGCTTGGACTCAGGTCCAGGCTGTGGTAGCCCGATTTGGAGCCACGAATGTGGCATTAGCTGTGCTGGGAGTCGGGCTTACGATCTTGGTCGTGGATTACGCACATATGATATACCTCCACTTCAGAATGGTATGACCTCAAAACCAACCGAAGACATTGAAGTTGACCCTCAACAGCCACCAGGGCCCTTTCCTCTCCCGATAATTGGAAACACTCACCTCCTCCCAGACACCAAACCCTGGATCTATTTTGAAGAAGTAGCAAAAAGGCACAACACGAATGTAATCACTTTCTGGATTGGTCGCAATCCCACGATATGGATCTGTGACGCATGGGCAGCTTCGGAACTCCTCGACAAACGAGCCGGAATCTACGCTTCCCGGCCACGGATGGTTGTTTTTGGCGAACTGGGCCCAGGGCAAACGAATCTTGTGTCGATGTACTACGGTCCTCGATGGCGAGTTCACCGTAAACTTACGCACATGGGTGTTGGCCTCCAGCAAGTACGTAACTACCGCGGATTCCAGAATGACGAGAGCATGCTTGTGGCCTACAATATCTTGCAAACTCCAGAGGATTATGAAAAGCATTTTGAACGTTATGCTGCGAGCGTCGTCTCGATTATTGGATTCGGGCGGAGGATTGCAAGTACCAAGGATCCCATTATCAGCGAGGTTCTTGCCGTGATGCAGAGAGCTGCTGAGTTGAATGTTCCCGGCAAAACATTTCCTATGCTTATGGAGACGTTTCCTTGTGAGTTCTGAACCAATTACCCACGATGTGAAATTGAAGCTGATGTGTTTCAACAGTTCTGGCTAAGTTTCCAACCTCGATCGCCCCTTGGAAACATGGTCTTGGAGGCAAAAATGCGAGAGGTGGAAGTTTCTACTACTCGCTAGCCGAAGAAGCCAACAACAATCCAGAGCAGCCTCAATGTTATGTCAAGAAATTGTTTGAAGAGGCGCCGCAGTATAATCTGAGGGTAGAGGAGATCGCAGCTTTGACGGGGAACTTATTTGGTGCTGGAAGTGACACCTCCAGTTCGACGCTGGTGACATTCGTCCTTGCTTGTTGTGCTTTCCCAGAAGTGCTCCCCAAAGCCTGGGAAGAACTTGATAGAGTCATTGGCTCTGAGAGGAGTCCGTCTATGGACGATGAGCCGAACTTGCCTTATATCAAGGCGTTCGTCAAGGAGGTCTTTCGATGGAGGTCGGTTGCAATCATTGGTGGGCAGCCACATGCACCTATACAAGACGATGAATATAAAGTGAGTAATTCGAGCCGTTCAGATAATACAAGTTGACGCCTACCAGGGCTGGCTCATACCCAAGGGAACTTGGGTCCAAGGCAATGTCTGGGCCATCCATCATAACGAGCGGGACTTCCCCGATCCAGATCGATTTGATCCATCTCGATATCTGAAAGAAAATGCACATTCCAGACCCTTTCCCAATGAGAGGGGCTACATGACATTCGGATGGGGTAGACGTGTCTGCAGTGGCCAGGGGTTGGCCGAGCAAGGCACTTTCATGACCATCGCCCGTCTCCTCTGGGCGTTCAATATTAGGAAGGCGAGGGATAGTAGTGGGAAAGAAATTCCTGTTGACATATTCGACTATACGTAAGTATCATCGTCTCCAATGAAGATGCAGAGTTGACATGGGAATAGAAACGGGTTGAACATGAGACCAAATCCTTTCAAGTGTCAGATTCTTCCAAGATCGCCGGAGATTCGCAAAACCATTATCAGAGAAGGCGAAGAGGCGTTGCAGAGATTGTCTACATATGATGGTGAAACAAAATACAGGTTAAGTGATTGGTATCAGAAGAAGTGACGTGGAATGGAATCCTGTGGGGGCGAGGAGCATGTGGAGTTCGACAGTTGTAGCTTGTCAGGTCGTTTAATCAGACCAAGAACATACATCCTTGACCCGACGCCAACAATTAAAAATTTCAAGACACCTGACAGGTGATAGTTATGTCATCAAATAGTTCTCATGGCCTGTTGCAAATATTCGTATCCCAGAAACCGATCTATCGTCGTCACAGATAGGGGCAACAATAGATTATGATGGGAAGGGCAAAAAGATGGTCATTGCATGGAGTAGTATGCTTCCCACCTCTTTTTGAGATGGAAAATCAGAAACGGGATGAATGTACTCGTAGGGTACGAGACTTGATATCAAATGAATACCCCCCGCCCCCCGACTAGGAAAATAACAAGAAAAGGAAAGGACCCGAACAGCACGAAAATCACAGCATTGACGAGCTACAACCCCAAAGGAAGTGGAATTCTGATTGCTAAATAGGAGAAACCAAAGTTATGAAGGAAACGCGACTTGCTGACACATCCAAGACAAGACAGAGACATATATCGGGCTCAGAACCTGATATTGAGCTTCTCCAACACGATATACTGCAGTACCTATGGCAATCTCAGTTCCTAAGCCTAAGAACAACATGATACAAGCCGCCTTGCGTCTGGATGGACAGCGACGGTCGATTTGCGAAATTGCCCAGCGGTCGTCTGTTGCGTATTTTCCTGCTCAGGGAATTCACGACTTGAGAATTGAACACCATCCTAATGGTCAATGTTTGAGAATATCCTCTGCCATGCTGCTGTCTGCTAATATTCCACACAGAGACCGGGCAATGTACTCTGTTCTGCCCATCGGGCCTCGACGTCGTGAATCAGAAGGCCGAGAAGGTATTTGATTTCGACTTCGATTTCATCGCTGTGTGATCCAGTCATACCAGCACTTGCTTCACGTAGTAGTTCCATGGATTATAGATGTACGATTGTAAGATATGGTAGTACCAGTTACCAAGCTATTGTCCAACTAGTTCTCACCGTCCCGATTGTGGTACACACGTCAGAGTATCCCCAACCTGGACCGACTTGTTATCAGCAAGGCCACTGGACATCGTGCTGTCGAAGTCTGCAACAGCCTGCCTTCAGGGGATCCAAACTTTGTATCCGTCTATGAGCGTACTCTCTGCGTGTGTGTCGTCGTTGGGCATATTCGCTGTGGGTGGGGTTGGGG
>JAFJYG010000758.1:0-26320 GCA_017366145.1 Cadophora sp. M221
GTCTGCAAGTCTGGCTGGAAGAAACGCCGCTGGTAGGGTAGGTGGGTGGGTGGGTGGAGAGAAGGCAGGGCAGAGAAGGGCAGGGGAACAGGGGATGGAGGGCCCCCCGACTCGAGTCGGGCGGAAAGAGAAGATCGTACGATATGACGATCACTTGGGAGGGGGGAGTGCAGGCCAGTGCAGGCTGGTACAGACTGGTGCAGACTGGTTGGAATCTGATAACACGCATTCGTGCAGCGTTCTAGAAGAGACGAATACAGGGGTGCCACAGCCATGCCATGCCAAGCCAGACTTCGACGTCCCAAGGCGAATCGAAATGGAGCAGAAGACGAGATCTGGGGTTTGGAGTTGGCAAGTAGGAAGTACAGTACAGTACCTAGTTTCGTCAGAAAGTAGGTAAGCTACCGCATTGTAATGCCGCCATGGAAGGATGGCGTTTGAAACTCAAAACCCGTTGGCCCGCCCAGGTAAAAGACCAATAATGAGCCTGTAGTTATTCTGCCATACATTGCATACTTTAGCCCATCCATTCGGTCAGTGCTGGCGAACTTAGAAGTGCGTGGCAGGCATCTGAGAGCGAGGGTCCTTGGGATACCGAATTTGATACTATTACTGAGCAACGCCGTTAAACTTCTGATGTCCGAACATCGCGAGAGTGATGACTGTTGCCTTCTGCTCCAGGGCTTATGCACTTGCACGCCACATACATCATCTATCTATACAGGAACTGTAAGTCTCTGCTTGTAAGTCTCATCTCGCACAAAGTAGATGCCCCTCGTGTCAGATTTGAAGATGCAATATTACTATCTCCACCACGAAGACCCTGCAGATGAGATGGGGTTCGAGGAAGCCCGGCTTTCCATTGCGATAATCGGCAGAGATGCCACGCGGTCCAGTAACAACCGTCGAGTCCCATTCTTCTCTGGTAATCCCGTGGCCAGCCATATGCTTGTCGACGATCCTTACCATCTTGATATGCGCCATGTGCCAATCCTGCAGACACCTTTCTAGAAGGTCAACTTCGCCAGTTACTTTTATCCGTGCGTGAAGTTGTGCGACAAACTTCAAAATGAACGTGGATTTGGGTTGTTTACTTGCCGAATTAGGAACATGTAGCATAGAGAGATATGCCTATGAACTTGGCCGACGGGCACTAAGAAGAATCTAGCTCTTGAAGCTACTCGCAAATATCTCTGTTAAAAAAATAGGAAGGGCCGAGAGAGCAGAAGCCTTGGTTCGGCGTTGTAAGCCATTCGTACCCTTTCAGCCCACTTGATGAAGTGCAGAATAACCTTCCAAGAGCCATTCGTAATAAAGAGTTCAAATGCTACTTTCTGTTCCCATCGCGGGACTGGCTAAAGACCCCAAGCATCTACTTGCAGGTAAATGGATCCTTGAAGAAAGAGCTAAGATATCAGATCCTAGTAAGTGAAAACCCAACAGGCGCCAAAGTCAATGCAATAGTAGTACATGTGGATATTCTAAGGGAAGGAGGAAATAGTAACAATGGTCCAATAGCCAAACAAAGATAAAAACACACACACTATAGCAAGCCTCTTAATGGGGTTTTTTTGGTGCCAAACCAACGGTCAAAAGATTCCTCAAGACGCTTTGACAGACACAGGTGAACCAGTTATTGGTTGCTTCAACAGCAAACTTACATACTCCATCTGCGACTTACGGCATCTTAGCCCACCGCCACGCTTGTCGCTGAACGGGCATCTTGTGGAGGAGGAGGAGGGTCTGGCTGCTTAGATAGCATGCAAGTCATGGATGCTCATGCAATGTACAACGTGTCATGCCATGTGCTTCTGCCATGTGTCCATGTGCCGAAAACCGCAATCCAGCTCGTACCAGCGAATCAACTATTCTTGGGCGGCCCAAGTTCGACACCGTTATCTTCCCCGAGAAACCTTAAACTCGAAAGTCATGACTTACTTAACGTACATGAGGCTCTCCAAGACTACCCAACCACTGGAGCCGAGAAGAGCATGTAGGATCAAGTGTCGATGGATTTTCGGGACTTCCAATTTGTGACTTGGAGCAGATATGAAATAGCCAAGAGCAAGACTAGTTTGTAGCTACTAGCAAGACTAAATAAACAAGAACCGCTCCTGCCACTGCGCGGCAGGTAGAGACATGAATTGAGGAATGCCCGGATCGCGGATTCGAGTCGCGCGAACGAATCTTAAAGTTACTGGTGCATGGCGGTGGCACAAACTTATCCCGATTTTTGGACAAGGCTTTCGTCCTCTTGTGATTCGTATCTTGTGGTTGCTGATTGGGAGCATGATTGTAGCGTGCTTGGCACGGTTGTGTCTATGATGGTGGAATCAGTGCTTGGAGAGGAGACGGCGACGGCGACGGCGACGCCTCCGAAAACAGCTGCGGGGTCGTCGTGAGAGGAGTCTGGCAATGATTGGCGGACACCAAGGGCAAGTGCGGACGAGAAAAGCTTTTGGCCGGGAATTCCGACTTGATAAGACGAGCAGAACAGAAGTTGATATGTGATACCTTGGGTCGGAGAGGGGATTCACAGGCAGAAAGCCATACCCAGGAGTTGTGATCATAAGACGGCAACGACAAGAGTGTATCGCTTACCTCTATTGTTTACTTGGATCTGGCCCCCCTCGAGGGGTACGGCGCGGACTGGTAGACCGTCAGCTTTCTCCTGCGGAAGGCCTCGATTCAACGCTCGTTGCTGTGTCTCATTGCGCCTCCACTTCCAATAGCTTGGGTAGCTCTTTGTTTCTCCAGGTTTCCCCGCCGTAGTGCAGATGCTGTTCCCCTCGAAAATCACTGCCACCCCCAAGGGCTGAAAATTGTAAAGAACAAAACATATCATTGATGCCAACAATAGAAATACTAGCATACACGGTCGTACCGACCCACACCTTCGATGTCATCTCTACTCTATGCATCGAGAACGCCAATATTTGAGAAGCGAGCAAGGAGCATACAAGTTTTCGACCATGCCCCACCTCGATTCACAGCCTCCTTAAACGGCCCCCAAACCCATCATGTCCCAGTTCCCATCACGGCCACCCAATATTCACAAATAGTTCGCCGAGGAGAGTGTGCGTTTGTAGCTTGTCGATGGCTCCTCTTCGTGTTTTCGGCGTGTTCCTTTAGCATGAAACATCCAGGCTGGCCTTGGAGTTCATGAGAAGAGCAACAATCAAGCCGTAAAGACCTGTGGATAGATCGTTAGTATGTGTGCAAGCCATTTTGCCGTTACTTAGGCCTTTTAACGCCCCAACTGATAGTTCCAGATACCGCCAGAAATTCCCAGACTATGAGAGAGCAACATACCCAAGACTTCAGCGAAAATGAGAATCAGAATCATGCCGACGAAAAGACGAGGCTGCTGTGCGGTACCACGCACACCAGCATCACCGACAATGCCAATGGCGAAACCAGCAGCCAGACCAGCAAGACCAACACTAAGACCAGCACCGAGTTGAATGAAACCGGTGTACAATGGCAATTGCTGCTTCAGGCCATCGGAGATAAGGACTGAAACGACAAGTCCATAGATACCGATAATACCAGCCATAATGACTGGAACAATGTCTAGATTTGTATGTCAGACTTCGTCCTTCCATCATGTATGTGTCCCATAGCTTACTCTTGACAATCAAGTCTGGTCGGAGAACACCCATGGCACAGATACCGACACCAGACTTCGCAGTTCCGTATGCAGCACCGAAGCAAGTGAAGACAATTGCCGATGTGCAACCCATAGCACCAAAGAATGGCTGTGTTTATGTTAGCTTGATGATCCTGTTGTTGTTCTGGAATCGATGTGGAGTGGGAGGATGGAGCTTGGCAGGAGCCGAAGCTGAAAGGTACGAACTGCATAGACCGGGCTGACGGAAAACAAGTTAGCACATGTACATATCAATGAGAATGATCGAGATGAAGCTGCAAGGTAGATATCCTGTGTGGATGAAGCTTATCTTGACTTCACAATCGTCATTGTTTGGACAACTCACCAATAGACCAAACTGTCGCCAACGTCCATCTTGAAGGTTCTGGAGAGCTGAATTGGGAAATGGTAGGTATTCCTGGAGCTTGGGTAAGCTGAATTGACGATGATTGACAAGTTTGGTGATGGCGTTGGAGCTTGATGAGAGGTGTTGTCGTGAGGTTGATGATGAGGTTCGAAGAAGCAAATGCCCTCTAGCTCCTTGCGCTAGCCTATAAAAGACTAGCGCTATCTTGGCGCGACCTTCCCAGCTAAACCCAACTTTTTTGACATTTTTCGAAGAAACACCACCACGAAATCTTCAAGATCGCAAAAAGGCCACCGCACTTCACACAAACCCAGGGCGAGCCAACGCAAGGAACCCTGAGTAACCAATCCCTTCCGCATCTTCGACAAGCATCTTCCCAAAAGGTGAGCCTCCCCAATTGTCTGCAGCCTACTCCATCTTATCACTTACTGACTGGTTTGCGCAGACTTTCACTTCGAAGCAACCTACCTCAAAATGGCAGAAGAACAAAACGGATCTGCAGGTACACTCTCGACCCTTCCAGTTACTTCCCGAATACATACTATACTGCCAGAATTTTCAAATGCTAACTTCTCCTTAGCCTGGCCCGTCGCCGATGCGGCCTTGACCCAAGAGTTGCTGGACATCGTACAACAGGCAAGCCATGCTAGGCAATTGAAGAAGGGAGCCAACGAGGCCACAAAGACCCTCAATCGTGGTATCTCTGAGATCATCATCCTCGCAGCAGACACCGCTCCTCTCGCCATCCTTCTCCACCTCCCTCTTCTGTGTGAAGATAAGGTATGCCGTTTGTCCACATTTCTGCGCAAGACCGCACACTGATATATTTCGCAGAACGTTCCATACGTCTATGTCCCAAGCAAGACGTCTCTAGGCCGTGCGTGCGGAGTCAGCCGTGCCGTTATTGCTGCCAGTATTACCACCAACGAGGCATCCGATCTCATGAACCAGATCAGAAGCTTGAAGGACAAGGTCGAGAGACTCATGATCTGAGCGGGAGGCAAATGTGCCACGCATGCTGGACCGAAAGAATACAGCACTTGGCGTTTAGCTTCGGCAGGAAACTGGGGATTTGCGAATTTGTAACACAAGGCAAAACGAGTCACTGCACAAGTGCATTTGGTCTCCGAACCTTGAATGGAACTTTTCAATCAAAAATAATCGAAAAGCGGCTTCCAACATATCGTAGGTGCTAGCGACGTCCTTTAGATTGGTGAAATACAGTTCCCTCTCTAGGAAGTATGGGCGTATCTAGTTGGGAAAAACTCGGCCTCGTATTTTCTGAGTGACTGTTCCGGATCCTAGATGGTACAAAACACTTCTCCAATCTGTAATGCCCCTCGGCAGAGATGAATTGGGCATTGGTATATGTATTTCTAACTACTTCATGTTTATTTATGCTTCTCTGCCTAATATCACAGTAATATATGTGAACAAACATTCTCAAAAGTTTGCAATTTTCTGCTTCAACCACCAAACTCTTACAAGATTCAAGCCCTCTTGGCACTGTTATTCCTTGCGAGTCAATTAGAGGTGCTGTGCTTATCCATTTACTTTGCCGAGAGACCCTCGAACCCCACGGTAGTGACTGTAGGGGTATTCGTTTACACTTGCTAGGTATTGGACCCATCACCTAGCTTTAGTTTGAGTAGTAGACTTAGAGAGTATTGCGAGCTTTCGTGCTCCGTGTCTTATCCAACCCCAGGCTAGAGCCATCTTCCGGCAGAAGGCGCGAAGAATTAGATCGTGGAGTACAATACAGGAGCCTTCTTTTACGTATAACTACCTGCATTGTGTCGTGTCCCCTAGCATGTATTATCATTGGGTAATCTATCGAAATATACGTGTTTGCATCATTTCTATAAGCAAAATAACCAGTTTACCTTTCAAGCCCAGACAAGCTTCTTGATACTATGTGTGAGCTGTTCCAAAAGTCCTGTGCTCTTTCTTGCCTCGGAGAGAGAGATGATATCTCCACTCTCCACAATACTCTTCCTCTCCGTACCAACCTCAACAACCTGGCCAAGAAGAGCCATCCGCTCGATCTCAAAGCAGATGCCCTTCACTTGCTCAATCTCAGTCATTCGTGGCTCGTTTCCAGCAACTGCGGACCTCACCGGCACAGCCTTCAGTGCTAGAACACTGAGTTCTGGAGCTGCTGGTGTTGTTGGCCCTGTGAAGCTTTTGAAGAGAGATTGCGGACCGGATACTGAGCTTCCAGCCAGTAGGTCCGTCTCAGCCCGCGACTGAATATTTGACATCGACCGAGTGTTCACCCTGGTGATATCGTCGGCTCCCGCCTTGTACTTGATGACAAACCCAACATTGTGTTGCTCGTCCACCTGGGCTGCAGAGAGAGTCGCAGTGATATATGTACCATATGTGATGTGGGAAATGTGCTGCAGATCTATCCGTTCAAAGGAGGATACTTTTTCCATATCCCAATCGAATCTAACGGAGTACAAGCCAGCGTCTGTCAGCAACAAAATAGATTCTTCAAACGGCAGGGATTTGATTGTATTGGGAAGCTGTGGCGTAAGCAAGGTCCACCCCCCGATGAACTCCTCGTGTTCGTCGGCCACAACAAGTTTCTGAGAATTTTCGATGGCATGCTGTCTCATCTTTTGCATCGATACACCTGGATCGCTGCTCATCAAGTTGGCCTCGAAATCTTCGAAGACGACTGATGTAACATTCCCCAACAGGAAATCTATTGCCGCTTGGCTGAAATAATCATTCACAATTCTTCGACTGTCAGCAGAAGTCGTATCAGCAATTAGTGACTTCACTTACCCACTGTAAAATCTGGAAATCGAAAGACCCATATCCTTGATGGCACCTTGAAAATCCCGCTTTCTTGTCCTTGTAAAGTCGCCCTTCAGCGCGGCTGTAGAGGCGTACTACAAAAAGTTGTGAGTATATTAATGCTTAATATATGCAAAAATCCATCAAGCCGAACCCGATGAGAGCAGGAAATCAAAGGGTTCGAGGCGGATCTGTCACAAAAGCAGAATAAGACTTACTTGTTTCGAAACGGCGTCTCCGTTATCCGCCCAGACAGTATTAAACCACTGCGTTGTCTGGTCTGATTGCAGACTCATGTCTATACCCTCGTCTCTTAACTGGCTCTCCAAGGCGCGCATTCCACACGCACTCTGAACCACATTTGTGCGGTCCAAGCAGTCCATGCAGTTTGTGCGCAGAACGCCCTCTTGCTTTGACAATTGTTTCCCGTCAAACTCAACAGTCTGCCCAAATGAATCCAGCTTCTCACCAAGCGTGTCCATTAACAAGCTGACATTTTCAAATTTCATTCCTCTGCAGATAGCATGGAAGTCAAACCATTCAAAGCCAACTTTCTTCTGGGTTTCTTCATTGAACCGCTTCATAAACATTTCGTATCGATCCCCAACTATTGCTTCGGCGCCATGCTTTTCAACTAATGACACAGCCTGAACAGATCCATATGTATCGGAGAGATACTTGAAATGTTGGCTGAAGCTTTTGTAGTTCGTTTCATCAGAGTGTGACAACTGGGGAACTGGCTTGAAGGAATACGGAGACTGTGAAAAGAAGACTGGTATACTCCCTCGAACCTGTAGGAAAGAGTAGAGATTCCTTCTAGAACCCCAAGAGGGGTCAGATAATATCTGCTCAGTCTCAACACTATTGGCGGTAAACCCTTCTTCGTCGACCCCACGGCGAAGATACCGCAATCCGGCTCGCTTGACAGACCTCCGGGATATTAATGTGAGTAAGAAAGATTTGTGGGAAGTGCTACGATCATTAGATCCGCCGGGAATCCTACTGTCCGGATTTTGCTCCGTGCTTTGAGTAGCGGAAAGATCAACCAACTCAACAGATGATTTTGCGGCGCCATCTAGGCCAACGATAACCTTTGGGGGGTTTGGATCCATTTCAAAAGATCTCTGCCCAACAAAGCCCTGGATAAGAGGCATTACGAGCGAGCTCTGCCCGGATTCAATGAAGGGCTGAATGATGTTGTGGTTCCACCAAAAAGCAGGGTCAACGCGAGTATGCAACGGACCTTCGTTATTTGACGTGGTTCGATTTGCAAAACTCCTTGTCAGATCATAATCGTAGGAGAAGAAGAAACTCTGCGACGATCCGAAGAGTATTTGGGTTGTACGCAGTAGTTTTGGAAGTAGAGACTCTACCACATCAACTGAATCCCGCTTTGGACTTTCGTCTAACGCAGGCAAATCTGCCGCTTTGGCACGAATATCCTTCGAGCTTGGTCCGTCAGAAGAGTCAGTATTGGACTCGGCGCTGGTCATTCCTAGATTCCTCCTTTGATCCGCTGTCCAGCCTTTCTTAGAGAACCACTTCTGGGCAAATCTGCCATATCCACCTTTCCGGGCCATAACATCTTCAGCAACGCTAGTTGTCCTTCTGTGTGGTTGTGACAATGCGGCAGAACCTGTGGGCATGCTGTCGTCCCCAACTTCATCACTGATCCTGGCAGACAAGCCGCTCTCTTCATTATCCGAATCGCTTTCGTCCATACCATGGTCTCCATCGGTCTTCTGCAGCAATGCTTGGGTATTTGCAATCGACAGTTCTGCCTCAGTCTTTGATGACAACGGTGTCAGAGCAACGTCCGTTATGACATATATTGGGCTTCCCTTGATCTGGGCTACCTGCTGTCGTTTGACAATGGTGATCAGAAAGGAGGATTTGGAGACAGTCAACAAACCTATTCAATGGCAGAGTTAGCTACACTCAACAGATCACGATACGGGTTATGCGCCAGCTTACCGACAAGTCCAAATGCCTCGAAGGTCTTCCCACCATTCTCAGTCTGGGTAGCATCCTTGGAGACCTGTGTAATACTATTGTCTTTGTACGCGATCTTGGTAGCAGGACCACCACGTTGCTGGATAACGAGTCCATCTAGGGCAGCAAATATAAGAAGTTTGCGCGCGATGCCAGGCATGCTGGCCACGCTGCGAAAGTGGCATTAAATTTCGGCGAAAGGAATATGAAGCAGAGGTCTGTTCCAATATATTATTTGCTTTGATTTGCTTACCTAGACGGCGATCCGCCTGGGGGAATAGTAAGAAGAGTAAGAAATAGTAATCAGATCAGATGAGATGATGAGAGGAGAGTGATGTCGTCGATGTCTTCGATTTCTCGGTTCTGAGCCGCGCCCCTGACGTAGCCGTGTGCCCCGCGGCCAGGGCACGGTCACGGACAGACAACAAGCGAGGCCAGGAACTGTTCGGCGAGGGGAGAAAAATAGATATAATTATTTTCGAGTTCCTCTTCGCGCTGGCAACAAACACGTACACATCTACATCTGCAACGAGCCACGCCCGATCAAATAACCACTGCAGCTCAGTAGCTGCCTGGATCCATTCCAGAAGCTCCTAGTCACATAATGGGGAAACATGGCAAAGCAGTCAAAGACGGTGGCAGAATGGTCCGAGATGATTCGGAATCTCTCCGCAAAGGAACCGTGAAGAAAAATCCAGCAAAGCCAAAGGAGAAACCAGCCGCGAAGATCATCAAAACAGAATCAACTGTAGAATCCGTGGTACCACTCAAACTCCAACAGCTTGCACTGAATATCTTCAAAGATACTTTCCCAGAAGTTCTCGCGTCCGAGACACTCCAGACTTTACTGCAAGAGGTCAAGGGCCGGCTCTATGACAGAGATTTCGATCAGGCTTTTGGCAGAAAAGACTACCTCGAGGCCTACTCCGTTCGGTGGAGCCCAAGCAGAGCCCTTTGCTATCAGTCCATACTGGTTGACCTTCAACAGCACCTTGCAGAGGTATATCCTGCCTGTCGGAGTGGCGAGCGAAGCCATGCTGATCGCTTGAGTGCCATATGTTTTGGCGGCGGTGCTGCTGAGGTTGTCGCCTTTGGTGCCTTTCTCCGATTCCTGCGTGATAGTACCCAGAAGCAGAGCCCCCTTGATACAGGTCTCAAGTTGGAGACCCTGGCAATCACAGATACCATTCCTGACGCGGATCCTTCGATGGAGAGTATCCGCTCTACGCATCAAGAAATTGACCTTGTGCTGGTGGACAGTGCGGATTGGAAAGATGTTGCTATCAAACTCAGTAGCGGGCTTACTGCAACCCCTACGCTTTCAAAGTATGCCAACGCTGCAGCCAGAGAAGCGAACGCTCCATTGATTGAAGTTGGGAGTCTCGAAGCAAGGTTCATCATGGAAAATGTGCTGGAAATGGACCGCCAACGACTTCTTGCTCTCACTGGAGGAAAGAGAACACTTATCACTCTACTCTTCACGTTGAATGAGTTGTATACGGCATCAATCAGCAAAACTACCAAATTTCTTCTCAATCTGACCTCCTCTGCCGAGCCTGGTACTTTACTGCTCGTAGTCGATAGTCCTGGATCTTATTCGGAAACCACAGTCGGTCCAGCTGGTGCCACGGAAACTCCCAAGAAGTATCCAATGAAGTGGCTGCTTGAACATGCATTGCTTGGGACAGAAGCTCCAAGAGGTGGGGAGGCTACGGCTCCTTTATGGGAGAAGGTTGTTTCCGACGACTCGAAGTGGTTTCGGATTCACGAGACTCTTCGATATCCCATAACGATCGAGAACATGCGGTATCAACTTCATCTTTATCGAAGGCTATGATTCTTTGACTATACAGATCTCATTTCTCATTCAACATACATTCATAAAGGGGCCCTCCCAAGGAACTACATCGAAACGAACGCTAATATCGACTGAACATCAATGGCACCAGGGCCGTACTCTCATGGCTTATCAGCGCCCTCCCTTTCCTACCAGCCGAACATGTGTTCTTGAAAAAACCTCGAACATGTTCCTTTCTCTCCTGGTTCCTGCAGTACTCCTTGCCAAGTTGCTTCAGGACCGCCTCCTTGGCTTTCTTCAGTGCTGACACTCTCTTGTCGGGGTCATCAGCAAGCTCTTGTTGAGCCGCTTCCATTTCGGCGTTCCGCTGCACGCCCTGTATGTTTGGATTGAATGTCGTGGGCATTAGGACTTCTTCGATTGGATCTGTGATGGGAATTGGACTCGAGATGACCAACTTCCCAGTGGACTCCTTGTGCTTGTGCTTACGTCTTCGCCTTCGATGCACTCTCTTCTTTTTGACTAGGACGGATGTCCGTACGGTCTCATGTGGCATATCACCAGCCGTGTCAATGACTTCATCGAAGTCTCCGAGCTGGTCCAGGTAGTCTTGACTTTGAAATCCTGTTGAACTTGCAGTCTCAGAGCCATTATGTTGCGACAGCCATTCGTCGCTGCTACTACTCCTCGTGAGAGGAGACAGGGCATCTTCCCAGACACCCCCATTGATAAGGGCTACGTTCTCAAAGTCGAATTCTCTTACAGTATGACGATGCTCAAGGATGAAATCGGATACTTGTTCTGTGGACATCGTCGAGTTACGAATTTGCATGTATCTAAGCTTGGGGAATGTCATCGCTGGTCGTAGGGGTGCCGCTGGCAGCGGCGACATTGGCGACGTGACTTCAGCAAACAACTTGGTCGTTGACTTGGGACGAGCAAATAGTGGATCGGTGAAAAGCGTGAGAGGGCAAGGGCCTCTTCTTCCACTCCATCCGAAGCTCACTTTCTCAAGATTGGGTGAGAAGGCTCGGATGTAATCGTCGAGGATCTTGAGGTGGTCGCGACCAGGTCTTGACCCATGGAAATCCCATGAATCCATTGTGATATTGAGCTTCTTGATTTGTTTCCACCTTCTTCCGGCGGATGGTGTGCACCCATAGCCTGGCATGTGGCGAAGGTACACCAGTCCAGAAGGATGGATGTGGTTGAGGGAGAGCTTCTCCAGTCTCTCAATTGGTGCTCGCTCAATGGCAATTCGCAAACTGATGAGCGCGTAATCGACCGCATCTCGTCGATACCTCTGAGCTGGGTCTTGGTCAGGACAGGAGATGGTGAGATGTCGAAGGTTGGGCATATATGTCATTGCCTTGACAAACGCAGGTACATTGGTAGCTGCGTGAAAGATAGGAGGGTATTGTTGTGTCAGGAGGTCGGCTAATTCTGGCGATCCGTATTTTGGCCGCTGGCAGACCGACCCCGCTGAAGTATGAGGGGCATACAGGAAGTTGACCTCTCGCCCGGTCGTTGGGTTTATGAGAGGTGGTAGAAAGGTTGTCGGGCTATGTGGCATGGAGAATGTGAGGTGCTCGATATGGCGACCTATTCGAGACAATGCCTCGAGTCTGGATGGGCGAGTGAGGGAACTTGGAGTGAAGGTCAAGCGGGTTCGGGCGAAAAGGGCTGGGGTTGTGAGGTCGCAGCATCCTGATGCTGTGAGACGAAGGGCACATATGGAGGCTGTGTCCAGATGTGAGAGCAGGTTTGCTCGCAACCCTTCGTCCCGCCAAAGGCGGAGGAAAGTTGGGCTGGCAGTGGCCATAGCTTGCGCATATCGTCAAGGAAAAAGATTCGGCTATTGCTGACGAAGACAACCAAAGTAATATTGACTCTCGGAAGGCTTTGATGAGTGGTGTATCAATGATCACTGCTGTGTTGAGGGCTGGAAGCGATAAAGTTGTTGATGTCAGAGTGCTGAAGCGAGGCCAGTACTTGGTGTCAAATTTCACGCAGGTACACTTGAGAAAAGACACTTCACAACGCAATAATAATGAGAGCAAATATGAAAAAGGCCACCCGTCCCAGGCCATCATATCATATACCCAACGCACATCTCCTCTCCACAATTCTCTCATCCCACAAATGCCTCAAAACGTCCCCTTCACGTGACGTGACTCACTGTTGAGACGCTTGCTCTTCTCGACATGCATCTCCATCTGCATCTCCTGCATCGCAACGAGCACAAACACGAAAATGTCACGATCGCGACACATATTTAAGAGCGTGAGGACCGCGTCTACTGGAACGAATGTCGGTGGCGCAGGTGCTCAAATGCATCGGCCTGCATGGCTCTTGCATGCCTTGGCAGCGCCGTTTCAATACGTCTGAAGGCTGGGCCAATGATATGATTTGAAACATCACAACCTGCAGCAACGCCATATGCCGGGCGTTGAGCAGCCCCGTATGGGAGGACTGGACGACGGTGAAGGAAGGCGAGGGCCAATGGACCGTTACAGATATCAGGGGGCTGGGACGGCTCGGACGGGATGTTGTTGACAGGTTGGGCGCACAAACGCGAGACAGACGCGCATCGTCGCGCCACACCTTGAAAAATACTTGGCGGCAGTTGTTTGTAAGTGGTGTTTTGGCGTCTGATGGAGATCTTGTGGTTTCCCCAGATCTTCTCGCGTCTGTTTCACGAATACTGGTGTGGAACTCCAGTGAGGTTCGTGCCGAGACGATGTGGTGTTGGTTGTATTGTTACATTGCTGTTCGGCAAGTCGGCCTCTGAACACTAGAAGGAGAAGGTTTTATTTCTCGTTTCGAATGTGCGGTTCTTGAATGCTCTTTTCGTGCGATTGGGAAGCAAGTCCTCCAGAGTATCGAGGACCCCTTGGCAATGTCACGAGAAAAACCCGCACTTTCAATCAATTGTTGACGTGTGAAAGGTAGGTTAGCAGGAGGATAGGACGTAGGTCCCGAGGAGGAGCTGAAGAGGAAAACAGCATCGACAAGAATGTTTACAAATATGTTGCATTGTGCGTTGACAAGGAGAGATGTCCAGTCTCGATCGGCGTGTTCTTCCGAGTCCCGAGTCTCACAAATCTCCTTTTGGCTGTGTTGAATGTTCATTCCTGAATTATCGTTCTCTTCTTTATTGTCCCATTGGGTCGAAAGCACGAGAGACAAATTCTTCACAGCACAAGGCTATTGCATCACAAAGGACGCTATGCAGATAAAGCTGGGATTGGAATTTCATCATTCAACGCACACTTTGAATATTAAATCTACTTCCAGTTATTCCGTTTGACTTGCTCTCTCAAAAGTCGTTTCTATTTTCTGCTGTCTTTCAGTTTCATTTTATCGCGAACTTATGCAACTTTAATCGTAATACAATGGTCACACCGGATTTTTACCTCCCCCCCTTGCAGGACCCTCGAAGTAACTTGGAGAAGTCAACTCCAAGTACTTCAAACGAAGAATCAATCGACAAGATCCTAATCGATGATGTCGAGTTCCCTGAAGGAGGACCAGCATGGCTTGTGGTCTTTGGAGCTTGGTGTGCTCTCTTTGCATCGCTGGGGATTATGAACACGATGGGTGCTTTTGAGGAATACATTTCGACACACCAGTTAAAGGACTATGATATTTCGTCGGTAGGCTGGATCTTCAGTCTCTACGCATTTCTCACATTTGGTGTTGGACTCTTTGTTGGGCCGCTTTTCGACGAGTATGGTGCGAGATGGTTGATTCTGTCGGGAAGTGTGTTGGTAGTACTGAGTATGGATACCATTGGGTATTGTCAAGGTTTGTTATCATGTCAAACACCGCCACCAGTTAGCTAACCAAGGCCCTCAAAGAGTTTTGGCACTTCATCATCGTCTTCAGCGTCCTCGGAGGCGTTGGATCGGCCCTCGTGTTCTCTCCCTCTATTACTGTAATCGGGCATTACTTCAGCAGAAGATGAGGCATCGCCACTGGAATCGCAACCACAGGAGGAGCAGTTGGAGGAATAATATTCCCGTTGATCTTGCAGCTCCTCATTCCACGAATAGGGTTTGTCTGGGCAACAAAGATCATTGCTCTCATCTCAGTGGCTCTCTGCGCTTTCTCGAACAGTTTCATCAAAGGGAGGATCACACTTGGGAGAACGTCCAGTGCTCAGCCGGATCTCCGGATTCTTGCCCATCCGACTTTTGCCCTCATGGTTCTGGGTGTCTTTCTTCTTGAGTTTGCTCTGTTTGTCCCATTGACCTATATCAATTCGTACTGCATCTCGAAGGGATTTGCTCCATCGTTTTACTCGTCGGTCCTTCCGATTCTGAATGTTGGATCTCTCTTCGGCCGGCTGCTTCCAGGATATCTTGCTGACAAGTATGGGCGGTAGGTGGATCATTCCTCTTCATTCGTAGTGGACGATTAAGAAATATTTCTACCAGTGAAATACTGGCCTGACTTCCGAGTATTAGATTCAACACTGCCATTGTCGCCATCATTCTGACCGTCATATCAATTTTCGGTGTTTGGCTCCCGTTCGGAGGGACCAAAGCTGGCATCTTGATTTTCGCCCTGATGTTTGGACTTGGGAGTGGCTCCAACATCAGCCTGACACCCGTCTGCATCGGCCAGCTTTGCCATGTCGAGGACTACGGGAGATACTACTCGACGTGCTTCTCGATTGTCTCGTTGGGATGTTTGTCTGGAGTTCCGATCGCAGGAAAGATTCTGGATGTGAGTGCTGGTGGTAACTTCAATGGATTAGTGATCTTCGTTGGGTGTTGTTGTGCCGGGGGTCGGCTCGCGTTCGGCTGTGCGAGGGTGCTGGCTGTGGGGCGGGGGCTTAGACAGAAATTCTAAAAAGAAGGGGGCGACCTTGGCAAAAGGGAATTTGGGACGGGCGTGAAGAAGAAATGAAATGTTTATATTTATATGGCGTGTTGTATATAGTGGCAGAGATGGAGACAGACGATGTCGGGATGCTGCCTCGATATACTATTTAGCCGCATGGTTTCAAACACCGACTCGTCCCAAACTTCAGTGTCCCACTCCACCACTCAGCATGAACCACGAACATGGGAATCTTGAGAAATCGGATGAAGATTGGAATGGGGTAGGGGGAAATGGCTGTCGTGCATCGGGAAGCTTGTGGGACGGTGTTTATACTTTGGGCATAACTCCGTGGTGTGGGTAGGCATGGGCATGGATGCTGGCTGTGATTGCTGGCTGTGATGGAGTGAAGTACGAGCGGCAGAAAGAGGGACTGGCAAATGTAGTCTGTAGACAACTGAGCTTCAGACATGCCTGTGGTGCCTGTGTTTTTCTTATTAGAGAAGTGAGCAATAGCCCGGAACCATAGTAAATTAATTACCTTAACTACCAACGTCGTCTAGGCCTGTCAGCACCTGCAGCCCGTCAAGGCCATGCCCTACTGCCCCCCTAGCCCTCCTTAGTACGTACCCTTCCTTGAGCCTTGAGTCTGGCCCTCTGCGCCGCCCGCCTGCCAAACGGACGAAAGACTGGCCTGGCTGGGCTGGATGCTGGTAAATCTTAATCTTACTGGCCTCGCTTGGATGCTTGCTCTGCTCTGTTCTGCTCCCTCCCCAGAACCGTCCCGAGTTCTTCGCCCGCGAGCAAACCATCACAGCAGCAATACACTACACTCGAGTCCCCGACGTCAGAAGCAGACCACAACATCGTAACATGGCATTGCGAACCTGCCAGTAATCAAGAACCCGGCTGCTAGGTCGTGTTGTGGCGTGGTGGGCTTCTGCTGCTTGCCTCCTCGACCGACTACTTTGCTCTCTCTTATTCCGCCCTGCACGCGCGCCGAGACTGCCGCTCCCTCCCAACGGACGACCTGCCAGACAAGACAAGACACGAGGAGAGGAGAAGAGAAAAGAAGAGAAGAGAGGAAACCCCCCCTTCCTTCATCGCGCATCCTCTGCCCCGTCGCATCGACCTTCGTTCGCATCAATTGTACCTCGCAGATCGCCAGCATCCTCCGACGAAGCTCCAGAATATGCATCGAGACCGGTAGTTTCCACGACCTCGCCCGTGTCGATTGGTCGATGAGGGCGGATTCATCGACGACCACAACCACGAACCCTGATCGCCTTCAATCTCAAGATGCGAGTCGGCATAAGAGAGCAGCTGGGAGCAGTCATACTTCTGACATCCCTCGTTCCGTTGGCCGTGCTGTCAATCGCTGTCTGGATCAACAACAAGGACTTCGTGGTCAGCATCACCTCCCAAGAGCTGAGCCTGACAGCAAGCTTGAAGGCATCCCAGATTGCTTCCGACTTGCTCCTTATACAGTCAACATGTGCAACCATTACCACTCGAATCCTATTGAACCAGGCTTTAAAGGCATACTACAGGGGAAATCAGACGGCAACGAACTTCACTGCTGCGCTCAGTGATGTTAGTAGTGCCCTGGACAGTATGTGGCGCGTTTCCTTTTGTACACCTTTTCTCGTTGTTCCGGGAGCGAATTGGACATTCAAGTGAATGTGATGGGAACTGCCTTTACAAAAAAAAAATCTCCGCTCTCCCAATTATGACCAGGCTCTTGCTGACAGCACTTTAACAGGCGGTGGCTTTTCGTCCTTGCTCCAGATCATTATCTTCTCGCGGAATTCGACCATTGGTGGAAATGGAAGAGAAAACGCTTCACTGGGACTTGTCAAAGCGACTGCGCCAAACACTGGTATTCAGTTACCCTACCAATATTCGAATCTTACGTATGCGATGCTTGGTGACGATTCCGACCTGGGATATCCACCAGCCCTCTATCCAAACATCACCTACACCCAGACTGACGAGCCTGACCCCATGGACCCTTCTGTCAATGCAACCAGAGCAATGGCGTTCAATGATCTTCCTCTAAATAGAACGGCGGAGCTTCTTTTAGGACCGCTGCAGATCAACAACTCCTACGCTCTGGTCTCACTTACGCTTCCTATTACGGATAACTTGAACCGCGAAAATGTGCTAGGCTACATGACGGTCGTAGCTGCGGCGACATCATTGATCAGTGTGACACAATCTCGCGAGGGTTTGGCTAAGACAGGAACCGTACTGCTCATAGGTCCAAGTCGGCGAGAAAATTTGTTTCGATATGAACAGCGGCCGTCTAATGCAAACTACGATGCGGATCCTAAAATCATTGGTGATGCCAATGTCAAATATGTATTCCCTCCGCATCCATTTGACGGTCAATCTAACCGACATGAAACCTATCTGTAAGAAAATCTCCTTTGTTCGGTAGTTGCTCTGTTGTGAGATCGAGCCACCCTGAAGATTGCCTCGTCAGCTTGAACTGCCTAGGGGTTCTCGAAGCACTAAATCCATTCTAACCTCTGTTAGTCAAAATCTCACACAGTTTGGCTCTTCAAATTTTAGCCTGAAATCCTATCCTGCTGCCGTGGATGGGTTTGCATCCTATCTTCCAAACTCGGTTAATAGTGCCGACAGCAAATTGACAACAGACAATGAGCAGAACATTAGCGTGGCTGTGGGATGGGCAAGGCCGCAAAGTAATCTTGTGTCATGGCTGCTCATTATTGAGCAAAGCCACGATGAAGCTTGGTCCCCGATCCAACGGCTTCGAACCATCGTCCTCGCCTGCGTATTCGGAACTATCGGATTGATCCTGATTGTCGTCCTGCCTATGGCCCATTACAGTGTGCGCCCAATTCGAAGGCTGCGAGACGCCACGGAGAAGTCGATTGCTCCACCAGGATACACCCCGAACGGAAGTATTAGAACAGATTTGGATGAACGTGAAATATCTGGAGATGAGATGGGCGAACTGGAGCACCGGAACAGCAATTCGCAACGTTCAAAAAAAGGCTTGTTCATGAGACTCAAACACATGACACCAGGATCGAGACGGAAGACAATCGTAGAGCGGCATGAGGATGAGAGGAGAAGGGTGTTCAAAATTCCGGGGAAAGTACGCGACCGGAAACATTTCATCACGGATGAACTTACGGAGCTAACCAGTGAGTTCTCCTTAAAATCTATATTCCCCACATGCTGACTAGCTTTCAAGGCACTTTCAATGATATGTCAGATGAACTTATGCTGCAGTATTCCAGCCTTGAAAAGAAAGTTGCGGAGCGTACCGCAGAGCTGGAGATCAGCAAGAGAGCAGCGGAGGCCGCTAATGAGAGCAAGACACTTTTCATTGCCAACATCTCCCATGAGCTGAAGACGCCCTTGAATGGTATTCTGGGCATGTGTGCAGTATGCATGGGCGAGGACGATCTGCCCAAAATCAAGCGCAGTCTCGGGATTGTCTATAAGTCCGGAGACTTGTTACTGCATTTGCTGAACGACCTCCTTCTTTTCAGCAAGAACCAAATAGGCCAACAACTGAGTCTCGAAGAAAGAGAGTTCCGTCTTTCTGATGTCAAGACTCAGATACTCACTATCTTTGCAAAACAAGTACAGGAGGGCAAGATCAACTTCGGTGTGAAGTTCATAGGTACCGATGCTGAGCCAGGCGTAGAGCCTACGACCGAGAAACCGCTGCCAGCCCTTGGCCCGGCTGGAATCGGGCGACTGAAAGACCTCTTCCTTTGGGGTGATCAGCACCGCATTCTCCAAGTCATCATCAACCTCGTCAGCAATAGCTTAAAATTTACCCCCGAAGGAGGGAAAGTGGAGGTTCGTATCAAGTGCTTGGGGGAAGCGGAAGCGTTGTCCGATGGGAGTAGGAACTCAATGGGGTCCAAACAAAGCAGTCAACGAAATTCAAGAAATCGGCATCGCAATGATTCCGGCTCCAATACCTCGCAGGTCTCAAGAAAACCTTCCAACTCTTCGCAAGCAGCTATGGGGACGGCCTTACAAATCAATCCGATGGACCCCAAAGCTACACCAAGGATACAGTACCGGGAGCGGTCAAGATCGCCTCCTCCACTTAATGCGCGAACATTAATGTTTCAATTCGAGGTCGAAGACACTGGGCCAGGCATTCCAGAAGCACTTAAGGATCGAGTATTTGAGCCCTTCGTCCAAGGCGATCTGGGATTGAGTAAAAAGTATGGTGGAACAGGGTTGGGTCTGAGTATCTGTTCTCAGCTGGCCGGCTTGATGGGCGGTAGCATTGCTCTTAGTGATGTCGAACCGCATGGATCAACATTTACGATGAAGATACCTCTGAAGCACACCAAATCCCGAGCCCCGTCAACTTCCAGTACGGACCCTCAGGGATCAAGACCTCCTAGCACGTATAGTAACTCTGATGGGATTCGACCGACATCCAAAACCCCAGGAGACGCCAGTCCCAAACCAGGATTTGAGAAGGACTCACAACCCCGTCTCGTTGGGCTCAGTCAACCGTTCTTTGCTTCAGCATCGGCCCACTCGCCCACAGGAAAAGATCCCAAGGGCCAGTTGACGGCGCTGTCAAAGGCGGCTGCAAAAGAGCCGGGTTCGAAGTTTCGGGTTCTTGTAGCAGAGGTACGTATCGTGGATCAGTTACATTTCCACATGGAAGATTCCCGCTAGCACTATGCTTCGGTAGCCTTCTGCGTCCTGTGTATTATTTGGTAACGTGTATACTGACTTCTGAACGCAGGATAATTTGATAAATATCGAAATTGTCCTACGGTAAGTTACTTCTTCCCCCTTTGCGAGATATCTGCATTCCCGCTAACCTGTTTCATAGCATGCTTAAATTGGAAGACATATATGACGTTGTGATCGCCAAAGATGGCCAGGAAGCATATGATAAAGTCAAAGAAAGCATGTCGAAGGGTGAATTCTTCGATTTGATCTTCATGGATGTACAGGTAAGCCTCCAACCAGCTTTGCACTTGGAGACAGCTACTGACTGCCTGCAGATGCCAAACCTTGACGGCCTTCAAAGTACTCGGCTCATCCGGCAGATGGGCTACTCTGCTCCAATCGTTGCACTGACCGCATTTGCGGAGGAAAGCAATGTCAAAGATTGCTATGAATCTGGAATGGATATGTTCCTTAGGTAAGTAGCCTGGCCTACACTCAAGGAAACAGACCTGACACTTGAACCCTAGCAAACCAATTAGACGGCCAGCCCTGAAGCAGGTTTTGAAGAAATTTGCAACCATCCCAGAGGAAACAGAGACAGCTTCTGTCACCAACAAAAGCAGCACGCCGCCCTCTGAAGCAGGCCCATCACGCTCATCGAGCAATATCGATGAACCATCAGAACCAACTACTAATGGCACACCCCCGCCGCCATGATTCACAATCGATACAGTCTCATAATTTCGATTCTACCAGTGAGATGGTGTTCTGGAAATAAATGATAACCAGAACATCAAAAGTTGACAGAAAGCTCTTCTAATGTTCCAAGAATACCCACGATTTTCTTTTGTCAGCAAAAACGACAGGCGCAACTTCGGCGATTGTGAAGGAAGGAAGCAGCATACTTGCAGGATACCAAAAGCGGATATTGGTTTAATACCGTCGGCTCGTTTGATTGTAATTTGAGCGAGACTTTTGTTTATTTCGGGACAGTAGGGGCATAGACGAGAGTGTCTTGGGTAACTCGGTTCTTCCCGTGTACATAAGGGGAAAGGGGGATGGCGTCTAGTAATCCAGAGATGGCTAGATAAAGTATTTGGCGTGGGAATGTAAGATTTTGATGACGAGAATGTTTGTTTCTGTGCTTTAGAAAAACCTAGGAAGAGGGACAGGTAGGATGGATGGATGACATGTCTCCGGAAATCACGGATGGTTCTTCCAGCCAGACAGACGGCAAAGTCGACAAACCATAGCTCCCGACAGTATCTGGCAGCGATGAAGTCGTATGTTCATGTCGATGCCTGCCTTCAATGCCCGTGCATGTCGTTCCCCGCTCTTCGCGAAAGTCAAGAATGACCAGGTATATGACAAGAGGATGGGAATAGCGTTGAAGCAGCGGCCATCATCTCCTTCTCCTCTCTTCCCCTCATTCTGTTATGGCCTGTTCGAATGCTTGTCTGGGCTGCCTTTTGCCTTCACAGCAAGAAATACTTGCTTCATTCCAAAGTTTGAAATGCATACGTCCTCCACCTCCAGGGCTATCCCAATCCGATCCGCTCAAATCTGACGAATGGGTGTACCTGGTAGGAGATCGCCCCGTTGTTCAGACTTCTGAAGGATGCAACATACCTATCGTAAGCCTGAAAGAGTGGTTGAGGTCAGACGTAAGATCTTACTTGGCAGCAGGAAGAGGAGTAATTGCTCGTGTTCTTCCGAATCATCCCCGCAGTCCCTTACAGTATGTTCCTATGGCAGTGAGATCTGTCTGGTATAACGCCATGCATACCTTGGAATACCCCATTTCAACACATCTAGCACTGAACCCAGACTTTCCAATACGAGGCTGCCACAACTACTTGTAGCATGGAGTGTCTTCCGGGACTTCGAAATCAGTCGGGCTGTGTCGTTGGGCTTTCCGCTCGCTTCCGCTCAAGACCTCTCCCCGGTTGTTGATATCGGCTCCACATGGTCACATGATCCCAAGGAGATGGCGAAAGAAATCCGAGATGCTCCTTACTTTGAGGGCTACATACCAAGGCCAACTTTGCTACGAAGTATTCCTTCTCAATGATGTCATATTCAAAAGATAGCTGCCTTCATGACATGAAATTGATACATAGGGCAATTTGTAGAGACTAGTGCCAAGTCCGAAAGGTGCAAAGTAGATGCCGAAAAGAGAGGTCTGACTCTTCACAGTCTGCAAAGGCAACAAGACAACTCGGGAGTGCAACCGATATCTTTATACTGTGGAAACTGCCCACAAACCCACTTGCCAATCAACACCTCAAACAAAGGGGGCGGTTGATTCATGATAATATGTTGACAGAATATTGCTACTTTGGGTTGGCGGGTTTGTTAATACGGCCAGCCAGCATCTACACTCCCTTTTGGGACAAAGATCCCGAGAAAGCAGCGAGCCTCACTCACTCCCTTTCACTCAAGCGCATCGAGGGAGGCTTTGCAGGCTCTGCACAGCGCCGGATGATTCCCAGGGAGCAGGGACCAAGCCAGATATGATGCGGACGAGAACCTTCTACCCCACCACGGACTGCTGGCCTGCCATTCAGAGAGGGGAGCCTTCGAAACGATGATGTGACCTGTTTTGGGCAATTCTGCATATTCTCACTAGAAGAAATCCGTGTTTGCGAGCTTTGTCCGAAGAGCGACGGGAATTTTGTATTGAGCTGGGCTGGAGCTGCTTTAAGGTGTCTATCAATCCCTTGCCTTACCTACTTACCCCGCCATCCTGTGCTATCAGCTCGAAACAAAGGTTAATCAAAACCCCACTACCGAATACCCAGCCAGCCTACATCAAGTAGCCCAAGTAGCCTCCACACCCCTCGATTCTTCCTCTTCGCCTCTTTTCCGTGATCATTCAACGAAGACATCAAGGTCCTCTCAAGCTACAACCTCCCGTCCATCTATCCAGCCATCCATACATAAAACCCGTCCGTCAACATGGCCTCAACTGTGGGAAAGGTATGTGATAACCCCGCACCTGCGAAGCTGCACTGCACTGCACTTGCAAGCTCAACGCTCGCTCTATCCACGCTTCTACGTCATGAATTGTGCTGACTGTGTGCCTTTAGACCATCACTTGCAAGGTCGGTGATTTACGAAGCCATATGGAGTCCAAGAAACAGTAATAACAAAGTGTTGCAGGCCGCCGTTGCGTGGGAAGCCGGAAAGGAGTTGAGCCTCGAGACAATCGAAGTCGCCCCACCAAAGTCTGGTGAAGTCCGCATTGAGATTTACTACACCGGTGTATGTCACACTGGTACGTCGGAACAGGATCCCACTGCAGTCTGCGGGAGCTGATAGAGTCTGCAGATGCCTACACACTTTCCGGAAAGGATCCCGAGGGAGCTTTCCCCATCGTTCTCGGCCACGAGGGAGCTGGTATTGTAGAGTCTGTTGGAGAGGGCGTCACATCCGTCAAGCCAGGAGACTATGTCGTTGCTCTTTAGTGAGTCACCTTCCTCTATATCACAGCAGTGCATATCTAACAGTCTCGCAGCACCCCAGAGTGCAAGGAGTGTAAGTTCTGCAAGTCCGGCAAGACCAACCTCTGCGGTAAGATCAGAGCCACACAAGGGAAGGGTGTTATGCCAGACGGAACCTCGCGATTCAAGTGCAAGGGCAAGGACCTCCTCCACTTCATGGGAACCTCGACCTTCTCGCAATATACTGTCGTTGCCGATATCTCTGTGGTGGCCATCACGAAGGATGCTCCAATGGATCGAACATGTTTGCTAGGATGCGGTATCACAACTGGATACGGAGCAGCCGTTGAGACAGCCAAGGTGGAGGAGGGATCAACCGTCGCCGTTTTCGGTGCTGGTTGCGTCGGTCTATCCGTCGTCCAAGGAGCTGTTGTACGAAAGGCCAGCAAGATTATCGTTGTTGACTTGAACCCCAACAAGAAGGCCTGGGCAGAGAAGTTCGGCGCCACGGATTTCGTGAACCCCGGCGAGCTCAAGAACCAGACGATCGTCGAGAAGTTGATCGAGATGACCGACGGCGGTTGCGATTACACCTTTGACTGCACCGGAAACGTGGGCGTGATGCGTGCGGCTTTGGAGGCTTGCCACAAGGGATGGGGACAGAGCATTGTTATCGGTGTTGCTGCTGCTGGACAAGAGATCTCAACAAGACGTGGGTTTTCTTTATAAACCAATGCCGGTTTCGTCAGCTAACGTTTCACAGCATTCCAATTGGTTACTGGCCGTGTCTGGAAGGTAAATTACACCTACTCCTTGAAATAATCCGGCGATTTTCTAACGAGGGTTTAGGGATGCGCATTCGGTGGTATCAAGGGTCGCACACAACTGCCCGACTTGGTCGATGATTACATGAAGGGTAAGCTCAAGGTTGATGAGTTCATCACTCACCGCAAGCCGCTTGCCGAGATCAACAATGCTTTTGAGGATATGAAGGCTGGAGATTGTATCCGTTGCGTTGTGAACATGCGGGATTCTTAGTTTGGCAATTCTACACCTCAGTACAAAATGAAATAATATGAAATTTGTTTTATGAGGCGATTAAAATTCGTAACAGTACAAGAATATTATTGCATGTTTATTTATGTGGATATTTATATTGTAATTAAAACTGGTCAATGTGACATAACTTTTTGGCTCTCAGTTCTGATGCTGCGAAGATCTCGGATCCTATCCTGGACCGACAACGACGTTTGTTGTGATCTACCCCTTTTACATCCGAGGAAAACAAATCGTAGAACTGTGTTGTGTCACATGCAATGTCACAAAGGGCCAAAAAGACTCTGAAGTAATGGTGAAAATGTAGTGTCTGGTATTCGATATTATCTACGAGCAAAAATGAAGCCCACGAACCGGCACTTCGTACGCCCGCTAAAATCACCCAAACGTCGAAAAAAGGAGGATGTTGTAAATACAATGCCATTATGCCCCGGGTGGAAAAACGCCTTCGACTCAAATCCCATATTCCCATATGCACAAGCAAGCCGCCGAAGATGCGTCTAGATTCCCTTGATAACATGCGTCCGCTCGGCGTTAAGTTGCGCAGCGTTTCGGTCGTGAGATTCCTTCTTGCACTGTACATCGCACGCGGTGTTAGCCCAGAGTTCTTCGTCCAGGCCAACGAGCCACCATTCCGGCTCTTTTGGAGGGGAAAGGGAGGGAGAACTTACGTCTTCCAAACCGTCGCACTTGTGGTCCTCGAGCAGGCGGTGGTTTCCGCAGTAGTGCCCGTTGCAGAATCCGCAGTCCCCGATGACTCTTTGCGCCCCTTGCTTGCAGTCCTTGTACGTGCAGCGGATCTTCTTGGGTGGCATGCCCCCGCGGAGAGGCATGGCCAGGTGGAGAGTTGCCTCCCGATTGATATTGTAGTCTGCCAAGGTACTCGATGACGATAGATGCTTGCCTGCGTAGACTAGTCGGAGATCGGATTCGGGGAGGGAGGTTCGTAAGGAGAGGAGGGTGGTGAGGTTGTGTATCGATGCGTCTAATGGGACAGTCATGGGGAATGCTAGTGAGTGGGTCAGCTAGTGTTCTTGCTCTTGTTCTTTTTCGTGTCCTAGCTCTTGCTCTCGAGGCTGCTTGGAAGATGGGGGAGACCTACTGTCACCAGCGACGTTCTTAACGAAGATCTGCATTGTTTCGGAGAGTTCTGGCGATTGAGATCGCGAGCTGGAGATGGATGAAGGCATAATTGCGAGTGTGTGAAAAGGGTCGAGGTTGTTCGAGGAGGAAAGGTTGAGGGTGGCTGTCTTGTGATGGATGGCTCGAGATAAGGGACGAGGAGGACGAGGTCGGGTCTGGTCTGTCTGGTCAAAGCGTGGCGCTGGCCGCTGACGAGGCTTTGATGCGGCGGAGGATGAGAAAGAGGATTCGAGATGGAAGGCGGAAGAATAAAGAACAAGTCGAAGTGGTGGTTTGCGGATTGTGGTGAAATGAGGAAGAGGAGAAGGGTGGTGGTTGTTTTTATGTGATCGAGTAGGAATTGTATTAGTATTAATTAGTATTGAGGCGGACTGGGAGATTTGGTTGGGGGTTGCCTCCGTAATGCATGCAATGCAGGCCAGGCCGGCCATGCCATGCAGCAATGGACGGAGTACAGTGCTGGTGCTGGAGCTGAGTCAGTGAGTGGGTGGGTGGGTGAATATTAGGGCGTGGAATTAGTGAGTCGATGAAGCCAGGGCAGCCAGCCAGCC
>JAFJYG010000759.1:0-26316 GCA_017366145.1 Cadophora sp. M221
TCCTTAGACTTCAACGAAATACATATTGCAACCAAAGGTTTTTGCAACGTGTATAGACGTCTCACAAGGATTGTATAAGTTGTTACCTATTACCGGGAGGGATACGTAACATAGTGCAATCAACAGTTTCATACCACTAAGGCTGATGATAAAAAGGAGTGTTCTCCTGAGAAGAATCCTGGAATTCAGAATACCAGCTCCACGACGAAGGAGAATATTTCATGTAGAGCTCTGTGTTTGACTTCACTGAAAGGCTCCGGTGACCTCAGAAGCCATAAAGATACGCTTTTGATGCATTATTTTGACCAAGTTTTCTATGCCTAGTTTCCTTTCCACACTTCATACACTGGCAACAGTCGTGGCTGGCTCTTGAATCTTCTGACCGAGGACCGGACGATTTATTGTGCGACACTGCACTCAGCCGCTATCACCGCAGCGTAATGCACCCAACGAGTGATTCGCAGACGCTTGAAAGATCTCAATATTTAGAGAAGGTAGATTATTGCGCATTCGCTTTGAGCCAACTCCAACATCTCTTGGGCGAGGTCAGTACTTGGACCGGGCCTGAAGGGGTCCTGCGAAAAACGAAAGCTCTGACTTTTATCTTGCAATTTGTCTTTCTGGAAGTAAGTCTGACTGAAATATTACACCATACAAGTGAACCCGTGCTAACACCGACGCAAGTCTTCAGTAACTCATCTGGAAACTGGTCTTTCCATCTCAAAGCCGCAGATTCGCTGCCGCCATTCTTGGTGGAGACGAGAATCAAACACCTCCACCAAGACACCCCAAGCATTATGGAGCTGGGATCGCAAGGCGACAGCTTCCTATAGCATGACGACCATCTAGCAATAGAGCTCCTTCTCGGTGCTTTCACATGGCTCGATATCATTGCCCAATTTTCCTTCAGAGCCAAGCCATCCTCCTGTTTCAACACCCAAGTCGTGCTCGAAAAGGGCGACATCCAGCTACATCGCATATTTGGTTGCTAGAATTGGGCTATGCTTTTGATTCTGGAAACAATGAAGTTGGATGACTGGAAGCGGGAAAGTGAAAAGAACCAGAAATTAAGCGTTGCTGAGCTTGCTAGAAGAGGCATGAAGATCGAGACTGCTATAAACCAGGGTCTAGTCAATACTGAGTCACAAATGTCAACTCAGGAACTATTTGATTCAACTATTGCAATGAAAGGCCAAATCCCCGCCATTACCGTGTTTTGCGCTTGGAGCGTTGACATATCTTCATGTTGTGGTATCTGGCGCTCACCCGGACCTGTGTTGGAACTCGACGATAGTGTTTCGAGAGGAATGAATATCATAAAAACTTTGGCAGATCAGAAATTTCTAGGTATAGAAGTATGGGCTGTGTGTGTTATTGGATGCATGGTGTCAGAAAGCAAGCAGCAGCTCTTTCGCTCTCTTGTGGCCGAAGAAGATTTTGTAGATGTGCTCGTGGGAACTTTGTTGAGGGCAATTGAGATTGTAGAGCATTGCTGGGAGAAGAGAAGAACGGGAACAGGGAATTCCGAATGGTTTTATGCCACGAGGAGCGTTGGTCTGCATATTTTGCTGCTCTGAATGAAAGATACGGAACAGGATGCTCGCAGTTCTTCCACTTTCAATATCGGACTGATAGATCGGGATTCCTGCCAACATAATGGCTCTCACCCTTATAGATTGGGGTTCCCAGTATCATGGAACAGCCTTGGAATGACTTGATGGTGAGGCTCACATCACACCACACCTTTATATGGAGTGCAGCTCAAACATGTTAGCTTCCTAATCAAGTTAGCCTAAATACTTCATGCATTTACAAAACTAACACTTCCCCCCACTCCCTTTTGGGAAAGCAATTTCATTCCACCAAGACGTCACTTTAAATATGGCAAATATCAGTAAACCAACGGTCACGTTGTCTTCGGGTTTCCATATGCCAGTTATCGGCCTCGGCACATCGGTAAACAATATCTCATCGTTCTGTGTGGTGTTCAGTCTAACGAATTTTTAGTTCTCCACGACATTTGAGGCACCAGACCCTATCGAAGTTGAGAATACAGTCAGAGTTGCACTACAACTGGGATATCGCCATATCGACTGCGCTCCGGTTTACCAGAATGAAGCCTCAGTTGGTTGAGGTATCAAAGCATCCGGCATCCCCCGCAAGGACTTATCTCTCCGATAACCTTTTCACAAAAGAAACTACATATCGATACTCAATTGAACAGATTACGAGTAAGCTTTGGAACACAGAACACGACCCGAAGGACGTCGAGTCAGCTCTCGACCAAACATTGCAAGACCTTGGCACCGAATATGTGGATCTTTACTTGGCGATTTTGATCTTACATCTAAATCTTTTGTTCCAAAACTAACCGTACCAGATCCATTGGCCACAATCGTACGTAAAGATAACCCCCTATACCCTCTTCCCGGAGGATGAGAATGGTAATTCGATGACGATCGATATTCCACTCGCATATATATGGCAGGCGATGGAAGCTTTCGTCGCCACTGGGAAAGCAAGATCCATCGGCGTCGGTAGCTTCTTCCAACCCCAGATCGAAGAGCTTCTTTTGAACTAAGTTTCCATAATTGATCGCATATTCTACCCCATTTTCTTGCTTGGACTTACCACAGTGCTGTTCAGGGCTAAGATACACCCGGCCATGAACCAAATTCCCGCAACACCTTACCGGCCAAAGAACGATAGGGTAGAATGGTGTCGTTCCAAGGTAAACAACAATACCAATCTCACTCACATCAGACTATGCGTCCCGTGCATTGTCTAATTGCTTGTAGAGCATACATATCACAGTATGGGGATCCCTCACAATCGACCGAGCCACCCAATACAATGTTGCATCCGACCATGTTGCTCAGAAAATCGCAAGCAGTGTCAACATTACTCCCGTTCAGCTCGTTCTCAGTTGGGCTATTGAGAGGCACGAGCGTTATCCCGAAAAGCTCACACGAGGAGAGGCTTCGATCCAATCTTGCAGGTAAGTCACGCTACGGGTCTCTATTGCTCATTGTGTGGGAGAAATTGCTAATTCTGGAACTATGGGGAAGTTGTTGAGCTCTCGCCTGAGATCGTGAAGCAGGTCGATCAGCTTGAGATATTGGTTTAGGGCTATGGCAGAAGAAAATCTGTCATTTCTTTCAAATGGCAGTTGATGGATTTAACCACCTTCGTTTGGTGTGCATCTTATCTACTGTCTACTTTTCAATGCAATACTTTCCGGAAAGCTGAGAAAACAAGCTCCAAACTCGAAGCTGTGCAGGAGACCTGGTTGGAGGAAAGGCAGGTAGATGTCCATCGTGGGGTACTTCCAAGTCCATCAGAATACAAAATTCTGATTCCCTAGTCCTACCTTACTTCACCTGAACTAATTGTCGTTGCACATCTACCTTCGTTGTAGGTAAGGATTCACTTCCCTTTTTATTTTTCCCTTCTAGCCCTTCACAATAATGGCTTGTGGATAATTTTGCTAATGGAGGATTCGAACAGGCAGAAATGAACGAATCTACGACCGCTATATTGCAGTAGTATGATTTTAAAATAGAGAGTTACCGATTGTCGAGATCCTTCTCAATCGACAGCACGCGAACAGTGATGGGATATGCACCAGACACCGAGCCTCAAGAGCGAGCGAAAAGAAGCTCACGGCGTCTCATATACCTGTGGATTATAGCTCTCGTCACCGTCTCCGGCCTTGCAATGCTTCTGTTAAATTCAATCGCCAGCTGTCGGCAACATTCAAGCTCTACCGCACTCACTTGGAAACATTGCGGGAGCTCCTCCACAGAAGCCCGACAAAACGACTGCGTACACAATTTCATCGCCGGCGCTCTCATCCCCCGAGCCTGTTTTGACGCCGAGCTCGAAGACGAGTCCCTGAAATTGGAAGATTGGCGCTTCTACGACGACCAGAACGGGGAACAGGAGCTGTCCATTGCGAGAATCAAGATAGATCGAGGCACAGAGCCTCTGTTCGTGTCAGTAGAGTATCACTAGATACATTACACGTACACGTGGAGGAAGTTGCATCGCTCGCGTATGCCTAGGACGCCGCTTGATGGCCATATTGCGGGTTATGAGCACATGGCTCATTGTGGGATGGGACTTGTTTCTCAGTGCGATGTCAATGACACGAGGCCTATCATTGCGTTTTTGCATCTCTACACCACTTGTGTAGCTTGACTTGAAACGAGGTCACCCAGAGCGAGTTGCATGGAGGAAAACAGAAGCAGACGAAGGGACTTCCGGAGCAATTGCTGATTCGGCTCTTGGGGAGAGCCAATACACCATCTGAATGTCCGTCCAACTTTTTTTTTGGAAATTTGTCTTCTGCAACATTATCTGTTGGAGACTCACATCAACAAAGGTCGTCGCGGAACGAATGAAGGGCTTGAGTTGCTCTCCCCTCTCCACGCTCCTGCAGTGACAGCACAGCCGTCCTGAATATGCTCAATCTCAAATTTGAGAGGCTGTCAGATACACCGGGAGGTTCTCAATACAAGTGAGCCCAGTACTCTAGTCTCCTCAATTCACAGTGCTGTACAACAGTCTTTTGTACACACCCATGATATTGCATTTTGCTTCATTTCGTGCAATGCACACAAATGTGTCAGGGGCCTCGCTTAAAAACAGCTGGAGTCATCTGCATCAGTTCAAAGGAAACAGTTCGCCTCTGCTTTTGCCCTGCCACTTCTCAGTTCCAAGGAGGGAGGTTTTCTTGTTTGACGAAGATAAGAAGAGGAGAAGGGGAAGAGAGGGGAGAAAGGTCTTTCTTCTCCTCTGCTGTTGGTGGAGTCTTTCATCACCCACCCACCTTCCCAAGAAGGCATGACGGGCCACTTTTATTGAAGCCTTCACCACGCCGCGCCCACGCCACGCCAGTTGCGTCCAGGCACGTCTACCCGAGTTTCTAGGCGTGCTTCTACTTGTAGCCTGGAAAGAAAAATCGGATGGGCGGCGGCCCCTATCGAATAATCGACCGGTCGCCTATCGTGCCCCTGTCACCTGGTGGGCTTTGACACATTCAGCACAGAGCCCGAACTTTGACGGCCCCAGATAGGCGGAACGGGAGCTGGGGGCGCTGTTGGGCGCTGCAAGTGCCTGGGATGCACTGGGATATGCTGGGATCCGCCCTTTAGCCTGCAGCTTTTCACCCACCCGTCGGGCTTGGCCAGGGACTAGACGGTTAATAGCAGCTGCTAATATCGCAAGGGGATGGTGGGTTGGCTGGGGTCGTCTGGCTCTTTTGGGCCAGAGAAAATCAATATGGGCTGGGACCATCCTTATCGTGAGAACCTTCTCCGTCTCAGCTTCGCAATCCATCTCTACTCATCAGACGAAATCGTACCGTTTGTGTTGTGAAGGGATAATCAGCACTCAATTGAACGAGAGAGCCTGCGTCCGAGTACTTGACTGTACTATCAAACAACATTCACTCATTCGACTTCTCGAGGATCTCTGCAACCAGCACTTCGGATCGATTATTGCCGTCCTAGAGGGGTATATACAGGGACGAGTCTACAACAACCATTCAAACCTACTCAGTAACAAGCTTCGCGAAGTCAATCAACTCTTTACTTCGAATCGAACCTTGGATCCCTCTTCTACTCGTCAAACTCAACACTTCCGTACATCACACACATCGCATCACATCACCCCACCTCACTCTACTCTACAACCATGCATCTCATCAACCTCATTAACTCCAAACTGGAGCTCTTCCGTCTCGAACAACGCTACACACGCAGACGAAACCGTCGCAGTACATTCGTATCCGAGGCCCAGTATGTCGACGGCGAATATATCTACTCTCCCACATCACAATACTCAGCAAAGTGCAGCGCAGCAGGAAGCAGCGACAGCGACGAGACAACCGAAGTAGTCACCAAGGAGACGAAAAGCAGCAGGCGGCTGAGCAAGATGGGACTCGACAAGATGGATTGGCGCAAAGGCAGGGAGGAGAAGAGACAGAGTCGAGTGTGTGTACGAGAAGTAAAGTGGGATGAGGGAGTACGGACTTGAGGGTTTGCAAATATGTATGTTAAGTTCTGGGGCTGCTGTGGGATGGTGTTGGATCGAATTGGTTGCATGCACATATATTGCGATACCAGGGGAGCGATCTTTATGTCTTAATGATTTTAGGGGAGGATGAGTCGGTTTTTTCGTGTTAATGGTTTTCTGTCGATCTGCTCGCTGCGGAATTTCTTTTGTTGTTTCGAAGCTTTTGTGTTGGGACTGTATTCAGATGGCAGTCCGTAACAATTCACATTTTATCTGAAGCTATTGCACTCTAGGCAAGTGGCGTTTGCTGTTAACTATTCGGCAATTTTACGGAGTTGGTTTTATGGACAGTTATTTGCACAAGAGCTGTGTAGCAAAGGTCGGTTGGCAATGGAACTTCTAATGAAATTTTGCGCTATGCTGGCCAATTCTTTATGTTTCTCTTGTAAACAGAAGCCATTGTTGATCCAGCTTGATCGGTACCATATCCACATCGCTGGAACCCATGGTATTCGTTCGAAGAATCGCTGAAATGCTCAGACAAAGGCAGGAGTAGTCTTTAAGTCACGAGCTTGTGCAGCCATACTCGGGAATGCTCGAAAAATTTTAACTGCTGCCAAACACCTTATTCAATCATTTCCCCTCTGCTATTCAATACACGTTCAACACGGTCAGGAATACTCCGCTCCAGTTTGGGTAAATTTAAATGGGTGTATATCAAGAATACTTGGAGACCAGGGCGGTTTTTGGGCCTGGAGGTTGCAAGTATTCTCTCCGTCTACCGGCTCCTCCTGGCTTCCTACCTGATTCCGTCGACCTTCAGACGGGGAGATGTTCCTTATTTTGAGATCCAGTACTATTGACTGCTAAATAATTCTTAGACGGAACTGCTTGCTTTTGGAAATATCTAGGACCAGCTAATTACAACGTGCGAAAGCACCTCGTGGTGAAGTAGAGTGCGTAAGTGATGAAGAAGGAAGTAATGCTCCGTTCCTTCGTTTGCTATAATAGCTGCAAATAAAGACTATACTATGTGAGTGTTTACTAACTACTACAATGCTCGAATATCCTTCAGGGCTTTTTTCAAGAAATGCAACACTAGGCATCCTTCATGGGCATTGGTCAAATGACGCTTGCAAAGTTGGAAAGAGTGATTCAGAACCCTAGTCTAGAACCCTTTTTCAGGAACTGAACTATGCGGCTGAGAAGCTGATCGCTGGGGATTTCTATACCAATCACTTGCTTCTAAAACCTCTCATGGAGCTCATTAGCGCCGTGGCGTTTGGTTGAAGATACGGGGAGGAACACGTCAACTTTCTAAGCGCCAGCCTTGGTCGTTTATAATGCATACCTAGAATATCAAAATACTCTGCTTTCGATTCTGGCATATGAAAGGAATTTCGGGAACCAAAACATCATGGAGGTGCACAATGCCGCTGAGAACGACATCCTCTACAGAAAGCTAGAATCAAATACGACAATTCGACTTGTCAACCTCCCACCGAGAGATGACCAGGAGATCAATATCTCTCTAAGCCACTACGACTTTGAAGACGGCGATGAAGAATATGAGGCTTTGTCCTACGTATGGGGCAGTCCTTTCGACACCAAGCCCATAATATGCGAAGGTCAAACTTTCCATGTCACGCGGAATCTATTCAATGCTCTCACCGTGCTTCGTCACCCAACCCAAGCTCGTTTTCTATGGATAGATGCCATATTTATCAACCAGACGAACATCGCGGAGGGGAATCAGCAGGTTGCCCTCATGGCTTCAATTTATTCAAAGGCTTCTATGGTGTTCATATGGATAGGTGGAGATCTCAACTTCGTGGCAGTCTACAGTTTCCTTCAAGTCGCAATTAAAGTGCGAGACAGATACCCAGCGGTTCTGACAGGCCGTGGTCATTCGTGGAAAGTCGCCCGTGATGTCTTAGAAAGTGGGAAGTTTGAGGACGGGATCAAGGCAACATTGACGCTTTTGAAGGATCCTTGGTTCACACGCTCGTGGACTTTCCAGGAAGCCTTCTTGAGTAAAAACGCAATTATCTTGGCAAATACGGGCGCTTTTGTATGGAAGACATTGTTAAGCTCATGAATTTCGTCGAAGATACAGGACACCGGGATTTTATGCACATGAGAGGAGGCGCTGCTGCTTTTCACTTCATGTCGAATATCGAGTCTTGGCACCACAACTCTTTTGGTCGCAGAGGGAAACGATGGCTGGCATTATCAAACATCCTCCGGAGGTCCAGCAACCATCATGCAACCGACCCCCGTGATAGTATCTTTGCTTTCCTAGCAATGGCCGAAGGCTGGCCCGCGAGATATGGCCCTGATTACTCGCTCTCCGTGGAAGAAGTGTACATCCGCTTTGCGAAATACATGATCATGGACGACGGTCACCTTCAAATCCTGTTGGATTCATGCTATCCCAAGGATCGAACATTACCTACTTGGGTTCCAGACTTGAGGTGTTGGAGGAGAACGATTCCTTTTTCGGAACGTCGAGGCGATTTCCCTCTGGAGTACAACGTTAACTCAGGCAACCCCGAAGAAGTGGTTGTAGGAGACTCAAATCCACTGCAGCTCCATCTTCGAGGTGCCGAGATCGATATCGTGGAGTCTTTGACCGATCCATCTCCTCTCAATCCCATACTAGCCTTCGCAAATTCCGGCAATCTCCTTGGAGTATGGCGGCGCGTCCTCAAAGGAATACGTACATTCTTCCTTACCCAATTTCCGACCTTCGGCTCTTACGACTTCATAGCAGAAGAAGGAACTACAGCGTTCATCCGGACCATTACAGCGGACCATCTCCCATTCAGCGATAGAGACTACCAACAAGTGAGAGAGTGGTATCCGATCCTCGCAGACCTCATGGGTATGAAATGGTCAGACCTTGCGTCGTCACAAGCGGAAGCAGATGCGCTCCATTTCCCACCAGATATCTTCCTTCCTTACGGACCTGCAGATGAGATCTGCCACGCTTTATTCGTCAATCATCTACCCAAAACATATATTCCACTCGCGGTTAATACGCAGGGAATATTCGAGGCTGTCACAGAGATTCTGGGTTGGATTCGGAGGATGACTAGGCGCAGAGTGTTCTTTCTTACTAAGAAAGGGTATATGGGTATTTGGCCAGATGGTATGGTTCCTGGTGATCGAGTCTTTACATTTGTTGGAGGTGATGTACCATTCGTGCTTAGGCCTGTGGGGGAGGAATTTGAACTGGTTGGTGAAGCATATGTTCACGGGATCATGGATGGGGAGCTTTGGGGTGGAAAGTACGGTGGCACTGAACTGGCACTCAGGGATGTTGTATTAATATGAAAGCATTTTGTAGTTTAGTTCGGTTGAGTATGAGCGGATTATGGACTGGTTTCTGGGTATGAGGTCTAGATATGCGACTGCTTGTCCTTCACAGCATTCCCAAAAGCTACCGTGATAAACCGGGCGTAATGTCTAGGGCTGTGTGTTTTAGACAAATCCCGAAAATTGGCATGGCTGTATTTTACTTCTTTGACAGAGCATTAGGTCGAGTAGATATATGAGAGTTGATGGTCGGCCCGTCGTAAAATTTGCGAAATCCTCGCTTGAACCTCGCTTGAGATTGGACAACAATATCACGTGGTGTTTATATATTCATAGCCCTAGCGAAGTAAGTGAGTTTGAGCAACCGTCTGGCCATAACCGATCTTGAAGCCTCGAAATGGGAAGTCCATACCCAAAATCACCAGAAGATCAAAACCTAGCCACCAGCTCTAGCGGCAGTAAAAGAAGCGAGGACATTTTCTAACCGAATGCGAACTTGCGCTACTTCCTATGTTTCCTCACACAAAAAACAGGGGGCCGTGATACTTAGGGCACATGAGGTTAAAGTTCTCCTCAATTGAAGGAATATTCACTTTCACCTTGAGGGTGATCTTTAGCATTTGAGAGAACCTCTCATTGGTCTCATCGTGTCGATGAACCCACTAATTCTGTTCCCTTCTTGAACAAAGTCTATCTTTGAAATTCGGCTGAGAATCTACATAGAATATTTTGATCTCCTGGATAAGATTGGCTAATTAATACGACCCCCCCCCTTCTAAAAATTTCACGGCCTAGCTTTCCATTATTAACGGCGATCCGAATGCGGCAAGAGGGGAAGTACCCTTGTTCCCAACTATAGACGATTAGTACGAGTAGATTTATAATCATTTCCAGTACCTAGCTATGAGGGAGCCGATAGTCGTTTTATCATGATTTTGCGTTTGCGGTCAATGAAAGTGTAGATGCCGGTGGGGGGATGACTAACATACGGGGATCCGATTGTTAATTAGAACAGGAAGAGATATTGCCCGCGGAAACGGTGATTTTCAATCTCGTCGTTTACTTGCATCTAGCGATAGAGTCGACATGTGCGCGATTAGATGTCATGTTTGATGAGTTGTGTTTTCGAAATATCTCTTCCCTTTAGCACCCGTTTCCTTTTCTGCTTCTCTGTCTGATAGGAATAGCTTTGAATGAATCGGTTCTTAGTCCTCTCAATTTCTGTCACAAATGTTGAAGCGGTGGGGCATTATTTCCAGTTGAATGTGTAACCAAAACAGAGTCCACTAGTGGCCATGGAGAGACTGTTACGGGTTTCAGGAATGGAACTAGTGATTGGATCGGCTACTTCGAAACTAGAGTTCCTTTTTCGTTTGCATGTTTTTGAACAGTAAATTCAGATGTCCGGTGTGATACATCCGTCTCGGAGTTTGTAGTAAATACCCGAAACCGGGAAGAATTTGGTTCTCGCTAAATAAAGTTGAGATCTCCTCATGAGATCTCAATCAACTGCAGCCCACCGAGTCACCGACACGGCCCGGGAAGTTGTTGATTGGCCTGGAGTTGGAAATTGTGGTGGACCAAGCAATGATTGGCAGCGCTAAAAGTGCTTGTGCCGCAAGGATGCATCATCACTGCGAGGTCTGTTCCCGCCTCGGCCTTCGCTCTTAAGATGCGAGAGCGAACCTCCAAAATCCGTCGTGATATATAATCATCAACATGTTTCCTCACAGGAAACAAGATGGTATCCCAAGTATGAAGGAATATAAAGAAGTACTAGCAGCTACCTGAGCTGGTCATCCAATTTCTCCTCTTGTCTTCTTCCCGTCCTTCATCCCCGCCTTTTTTGTCTGCAGCGCTGCACACCTTGCTTCCTTTTTGTTGGATATCAAGTAGCGCGTCTGCAGGCATTCTTACATCTATCGGTTGATAGTCACTTCGAAATTATCTGTATCGAACTATATCCTACCGATTGAAGTTACAAATGGCTGCGAATCTGCCAGCTTCTGGCGCATCAACGATCGTAGACGAGAAGATGCTGGACTCAATCGAGACACCACCCTACGAGCAAAACGACCAGGATAATGGCCGCCCTTCTCTCGAACGAGTTGGCAGTCAGAATAAGGAGACAGGGGCGAGCATATTTCCAGAAGCAGAGGTTGAGGCAGAGGCAGATTTGGAGAAGGGAGGAGTTATACCAAAGTCTGCACCTACACCTGGTGGTGTCAATCCTGCAGATTTCCCAGATGGAGGGCTTGAAGCATGCCTTGTGGTCCTCGGAGGATGGCTGTGCCTGTTCTGCAGCTTCGGGTGGATCAACTGTATCGGCGTCTTCCAGGAATACTACCAGGTACATCTCCTTACCGGATATTCGTCAAGCACGGTCTCGTGGATCCCTTCCCTGGAGGTCTTCATGATGTTCTTTGGAGGGCCTGTGTTTGGCAAAGTCTTCGACAACTATGGACCCAGATGGCTTCTCTTGGGTGGAACGTTCTTCCACGTATTTGGCCTGATGATGACTTCTCTCTCGACTCAATATTACCAGTTCATTCTAGCACAGGGTATCTTGAGTGCACTTGGTGCCAGTGCTATCTTCTATGCAGCGATGAGTTCCGTAGGAACCTGGTTCTTCAAGAATCGCGCAACAGCTTTCGGTACTATGGCATCTGGCTCATCGCTTGGGGGAGTGGTTCTCCCAATCATGGTTTCGAAACTGATCCCGCAAATCGGATTCCCATGGACAATGAGAGCTGTTGCGTTCACCATGCTCGGAATGCTCATCATTGCCAATTTCACTGTCAAGTCCAGATTGACTCCACAACCGAAGAAGCTTGATCTGATGACTTTTATCTATCCATTAAAGGAACCTGCTTTCGCATTGCTTTGTATAGCATCGTTCTTGTTCTTCTTTGGAACATTTTTGCCTTTCAACTATATCATTCTACAGTATGTCCTATTGAGCCTGCTTTTGAAATTCTGCTGACAACATTTAGGGCTCAGAGTCATGGGATGTCAGTCAACTTGTCGATATATCTAATTCCCATTCTTAATGCTGCTTCGTAAGATAATCATACCTAGACAATTCCCCATCGCTAATACACAACAGGGTCTTTGGTCGTATTGTCCCTGGTATCATTGCAGATCGCGTCGGCCGATTCAATGTTATGATCATCACGACTGGCTTCTCAGCTATCATCGTGCTGGCCCTCTGGCTCCCATCTTCAGGCAACATTCCGATCATTATATTCTGTGTCCTGTATGGTTTCTCCTCAGGAGCATTCGTGTCGATGGGACCGTCAGTTCTTGCTCAAATCTCGCCAATTCGCGAATTGGGCACCAGGACCGGAACATTCTTCTTATGCGTCGCGATTGGGGGGTTGACCGGAAATCCCATCGGTGGAGCTTTGATTCAGAGTGATAATGGGGGGTTCCATCACCTGCAAATCTTCTGCGGTGTGACGATGGCGGCGGGCAGTTTGATGTATGTTGCTGATCGTTGGGTGCAGGTTGGCTTCAAGCCAAAGATTATTTGAATTGGGTCAAAGCACTAAAGATGCTGTCTGGATAAAATATGATTCGCAGGATTGCCTACTGTATGTCTTTATAATAATAAACTCCGCTATAGCATTGAAAAAACACACACACAGGATTGCCCCTCGCCTGGTCCAGTGTTTTGCAGTGACAAGTGTGTTTGCGCCTGGCACGCGCTCTATCTGCCCCATCCGAATGCTGGAAAGATATGTGATGAATAATTTAAGATGCTTCACCATTAATGATTGAATTTCGAATGTCAAAAGGTCAACTTTTAACTCTCAATGCCCAATCTTGATGAAGCTTTGATATTTTTTTTGTGGGCGCTATTATCAGCAGGGAAGCTTTGGTAATTCTTTTTTACGGTGGAGCGTTGCTATGGGGCAACAGCCGAAAAATACCCTCCAAACATTCGCAAAAACATCAGCTTTCATTCATCCTCGCAACCAACGACCAACGACCAACGGCCAACGATTTGAACAGGGTTCAACCGACTGTTAAGTGACAGTCCATCGTTGCGCATTCCATTGAGCCTTCTTCTCTTTAATTAATATCTCCATCGGCCCATCATGTCCGTCCGAGGTAAATCTACCTGTGCTCTACTATGCTTTATTTCACCAGCTAACAGACACAGTGGTCGCACGCGTACGTCCTCTCCTTGCGAAGGAACTCGATAAGGATACGATTGTGCGCGTCGAAAGCAACGTACTGAAGCTTCCGAATCCCAAGAACGAGGCCGAGGAGTTTAGTTTCACGTTCAATGGCGTTTACGACATGGGCACAACACAAGAGGAGCTGTTTACAAACGAGGGTACGTCAATTGGATTCATGATATGGAAGGTTTTCTGATGAGAGACAGTTGCGCCGCATCTTAAGTCTCTCTTTCAGGGTTTGGATGTCATGGTTTTTGCATACGGCGTCACTGGAACGGGAAAGACACATACGATGAGAGGCGGCTTGAAGCTGTCGGAGAGAGGTATTATCCCACGGCTGCTAAGTGGCATTTATCGACGGGGGAGAAAGGTCACCAAGGACTCTGGAGACGAAACGACAGTCACAGTTACGCTCTCATATTACGAAATTTACAACGACAAGGTATATGATCTCTTCGAGTTGCCCGAGAAGAGATCACTGGCGGGTCTGCCGATTCGGGAGAAGGATGGAAAGACTTTCGTGGTTGGGCTTTCGGAACATGCCTGTGATGACTTGAAGGATTTCGAAAGACTGTATATCGAGGCGAACAACAATAGGAGTACGGCTGGCACCAGTCTCAATGCACAGAGTAGTCGGAGTCATGCTATTCTTATGGTCAAGGTAACGCAGACAAACGGAGACGAGACGCTGATCAGTACTGCATCTGCCATTGACCTGGCGGGTTCCGAAGACAATCGACGGACTGATAATAATAAGGAGAGGCTGGTGGAGTCTGCTAGTATAAACAAGAGTTTGTTTGTATTAAGTTCGTGCATCGATGCTATTGGGAGAGGCGATAAGCGGATACCTTTCAGAGAGAGCAAGATGACTCGAATTCTCAGTCTGGGTCAGAATAACGGAATTACTATCATGATCCTCAACCTGGCGCCGTTGAGGTCATACCATCTGGATACACTCTCGAGTCTGAATGTCTCGAGTAGGGCGAAGCGTATCGAAGTCCGAGAAATCGAGAATGAGGTCGTCTTTACACAGCCACCGAGGAAGACTGCACCTCTTTCGGGAACGTCTATAGCGCGCCAGCCGTTGCGACCTCTAGCCAACGCTCACAATACTCATGCGAACGCAGCAGCTCAGAAGGGAGACAAGCCAGCTAAGTCTTTCTCCGTTTATACAGACAAATCAAAGTCAACAGGGCCGCCACGCTCAGCCGCTCCAAGAGCAAACACAACATCCAAGCGTCCCTCTGATTCCTCATTGAGTTCTCGACCTACGAAGATGGCCCGGCCAAATCCAGCCGGGATGAGATCTGGAGCAGAGCTATCATCGGCAAAGATTGAGGAAATGGTCGAGAGAAAGGTGCAAGAAGCATTGGCGGCACGTCAGTCAGCCAACTCCTCTACGGAAATCAGCGAGGCGGTCCAGCGAAGACTTGAGGCATTGGAGAAGAAGATCGAGAGCGGAGAAGCCGAGGACGCTAGAGCGGAAGGATTGCGTTTCCTACTGATGGCAAAGCAACATAAGGAGAGAGGCGAGGATTCGAGTGCTTTGAAGATGTACGAGTTAGCGGTTCCTTTCTTCCCGGGACAAGAAAAATTGCACAAGAAGATCGAGCATTTGAAGTCGAAGATCCAGGCCAAGAAGGATGATGCAGCTGCGAGAGCTACCGGACAACCAGAGTTGGAGAAGCGAAGAGCTTTGGCAACTCTGCCTATCGGAGCTCGTCCATCACCTCCAAAATCTTTCGAAATCCCAACCGAGGCACCAACTAAGCAGCGCAAGACGAAAGGCAGTGCGGAATCAGATGATGAATTCAATGGATCGGTGGTATTCCAGGCAGATGACTACGAGGACGATGATAGCTTCTCCTACAGAGCAGCCAAATCAAAGAAGCCCAAAGCCAAACCAGCAGCCAAATCCGCCCTCCGTATCTTCTCCGACGAGGCAGACGACAATAGACTAGAGCCCCCAACACCACGTACCCGCCATCTCCTCGACATCGTGAACTCACGAAACGTCGCCATGATCAAAGGACTGAGTGGAGTAGGAGCCAAGAAAGCACGGGACCTGGTAGAGTTCCTTGAGCTGCAAAACGACGACGAAGGTGGCAATATCAGGAATCTACAGCAACTGATTGCTGTCCCAGGACTGGGAAAGAGGAGTGTAGAGAGGGCTTATGAGGGGATCACGGCTTTACTTGTATGAATATGGGCATTTGGCGTTGCATTATTGGTGTTAGGGAGATCGCTTGTTGGTTATTGATTGGGTGGTTTGCATATTGATTTCTGCTGGGGCGATGGGGAGTTTGGTGTAGCGGAGATTCTGAGGTCGAGGAGTAGATATTGCTGATGAGTATTGATTCTATATATATATAGCCTCTTCTGACTTCATTTGGTTGTGTCGATCATGTGTGAGAATTGATTTTTGCTTGGTTCGTGAAATAGGATACTCACAGATGTCATTCGGACAAACTTTGTTGACGAACATCTGACGAGCTTCTGCCAACTATAATATGCTATCCATTCCCAAATGAACTTATTTGCTACCGACTAGATAGCGAACTTGTCTATCATCTCTTAATGTTATTATGGCAACGCCACTCGACGATATCTTTCATTGAGGCCGCCGAAGCTGTCATTGGTAGTCACGTAATTAACGCAAAGTCCTCTCTTTTTGAGCAAGCGATGGTTGACGTTCGTTATAACATCACCAACGACTTAGACTACTTCGTGGAGTACCTCATTGGTACAGGCGTTACGAATAGAAAAGAACAACTTCCCTCTTCTAGGTCTCTGTATCCTTTCCCCGTTTGCAAGCAAGTCTAGGATGTAAGGTTACAACGTCATAGCAAAACAACCTGATTCTAAGAAGTCGAATAAAAGCTCTCCTTCAATAGAACAGACACATAATGTACACCAAAATTTCTCCACGGTTTCACCAGACAGCTCTGAAGTCAAGTATAAAGCGAAAGATAGACCGGCCCAAGACATGAGGATTACTGAATAGCGAACCTAGCCTGACTTGTTGGGAAAGCATCGCAGAGAGAGATGGGCGTTGTACTTCCGGGAATGAAAGATGCATTGTTGTCTTCTCTGTTAGAAACAGACATTCACGATATTGGCGGATTGTCAACTCAAAATCATCTATTGAAATCGACGGCATAGCTTAAGGTGAAGTATTCACTGTATCATTTTCATCTGCCGACCTGTGACCAGCTGAGAAGGGCAGTCACTCAGTCTCAGTCTCATGTTCTCCCGCCTTATACAATCAACCTGTCACTTACTTTCTTACAAACCTTCCCATCTCTTCAACGACTGACATTTTCAATTATGAGATCCATCTAGTACCCGATTAACCCAGCCATCCTCCCATTCATTAGTACCTTCCCTTTGTTTCACACCTATCTGCCCCACCATACTCAACTTCTTCGATTTAGTTTCCCCGAGACATCGTCCTCGTCTTCTTGGCTTGCATACCCAGCTCCATCTTAACTTCACCAATAGCCAACCTAAATTCCTCCGTCGTTGAAGCCCATAAAGCAGCCCGACACCGATACAGACCCCGATACAAACACCGACCAAGTGACCTCTTCGTCAAGATAAACAAGTCACCGTTTTTCCTGGGTACCCCCCCCCCCCCCGCTCGTTCCTCTCACTTCAATTACTATACACCAAGTTTTGGGAGTAGAACGGTTGGAATTGCGGTCAAGTTTCCTACCGACTTGACTTTGTTGTGTGCTGGCACTGCATGTCTCGCTATTTTTGCTTTTGCAGATACGACTGTGCATGTGAGATGAGACCTGGAACATTCTAATCCCCATTTTCTATAGTTGGAATGATCAGGAGTTGGGGGCCGAGACGCTCGTTGGCTTTTTTTTTTTTTTTTTTTGGTTTTTTTGTATGTTCTAGATCTCAGCTGGAGTACTCGAGAGTCGTTCGCTTCCGAGTAAGTAGCCAGTTAGTCAATCAATCAGCCCGTCTGTCATGAGCTGTCAGTCAAGCGTGACCGCTCCTTTGCCTGCCCAGTCGTAACGTGATGGTTGTTTTGATAAGTGAGTCTTGATGTCAGATGAGGGCATTTGCTTACCTTACTTACACTCTTAATGGTGCCTTCAGAACAGGCATGATCAGAGATTCCCTCTCCTCCTGTCTACTCTCTGTAGAGAGCTCAGCTTTAAGAACATACCTGATCAAGCCCGCCTGGTTTTCCCTTCTCTTTCGTGTTTCTACCTATTCCTTCCCATTTACCGTAGCACGAGAATTAAACATGACTGCCAAGTGAGTCTAGCCCCCGAACCAGACGCCGCCCACGATAACTACCTACTAACCGATTTAGTTTCCTTTTTTTTTTACCCCACAATGTTCATCCTCCACGAAGTGCTAAGACTTCACCCTCCTCTTCCTCCCAGCGGATCCACGGCTAGATTTGGGCAACAAACATACACCATGATCACATGACCGATCACCATCCGACCCTGGTTCCCCTTTCCTGAAGCGAAAACAACAACACACCGAGTGAGTGCGTGAGGGAGACCGGGAGAAAAGCCTCCATCGCATTCCCCCCTCCTGAATCCGAAGCCATGTGTTTCACACCGTCACTAATTCCTCTTATTCGAAGGTGATTTGCTGGTACACACCGCTCGTGTAGTGCAGTATTACCCAATCAAGCCCTTCTCAACCCACCCACTACGCCCAATACCGACCGGTTCGGTACTGCGCAAAGCTGTGGAATGAAACTCAAAACTGCAGAAGGATGGAAGCCACAAAATTTTCTGGAAAGTCGGCATTGCCGTGTGGAGTCTTGGATTATTGGAGAATGGAAAAGGGAAAACGGGACGAAGGAAGAAGGTTGAAGGTTAAAAATGCCTTTGGCTCGTGGTGAGCAAGGATGGGGAGGGAAAGGTTAAAAAGTCTAAAGTCTAAACGTCAACTTTCCCACAACCACGAGCAGAAAAGTAAAGCCGAGAGTCTAACTTAATGTCAGGAAGGCTGGACAGGAGCAAGCCACTTTGGCTGACCGTTTGTTGACAAAGCGAGGGGTGAGTGGGGAAAGGGAAGTGGGAAGTATAAACTAGAAAGAAAGGACACCACCCAGAGCGGACATCTCCCCGCCACGCTAACATTGTTTACTGATCCCGAAAAATCTGGAGATGGAGAGAACAACAAACCGGAACCGAACAAGTTTCTTCAAAAGTGCAAGTGTAAGTAAACGGCTGCAATTCGATAACTTATATTTCTATACGAACTACCAAAATAGGTACCGTGTTCGGTAAAACCCGAGCATCGCTTCAAAGATCATGTCGATCATCAACCACAAGCGAACAACGTCTCTCGTCACCAGCAGCACCCAGCCTTCTTCAGCCTGCTGATCCCAAAGTCTTCCTCCGTCATCGATTCGAAAAACACAACCCCTCCAATTTCCCCGCCGGTAGATCGTATCCCCTTCTAGCTAGAGAGACGAATCATACTTTTCGTTAGATGTGGCTCGACTCCCGCACCAGTGTGGCGTAGGGCGTGATAGTCGCGCTGTGAGTCGCTCGTTGGCTCGTCGATCTTAACTCAAACCTAACTAACAGCCTACCCTGAAGTGAGTCTCTGACCGTTTCCAGGCTCAAGCTACAGTATAGATAGATAGAGTTCGAAGGAAATCTAGACCCGTCAGATTGGCAATCTGATCTTGATCGTCATTTCGCACCACCACCACCGCCACAAATGGCACGTGGGAGACGGCAAGGTGGTGCTGCTTTTCCCTCCCCGAGTCCAGTCCAGTCCTTTCTTGTCGGTAATAGGTAATACTTTCACAAGCCCCCAAGCTCCGAGTTCTAAGCTCTCTAGCAGCTCGAGCTACATCTATTGGATTGTAGGCATCCTATCCGCGCGCTTCCGGGCCTGTCCTGCCGACAGTACCATCAATCAAATCAATAACCAGCTGCACACCTTGCTGTCAAGCCTCACACTAACTCTGCACCTCCTCACATGAGTGCAGGCCAGTCATACAACACAGTACAACACAGGACATGACAGGATACCCACCCCTAAGATAGGATAGGAAAGGCAAAGAATAGCATCCTGCACTGCACTGCAATGCGCTGGCCTGCTTTTCCAATTTCTCCCACGTTTCTCCGAATCCAATCGGCAGAGCTCAGGAGCTATCAGTATCGAATTAGAAGACCTTGCTCTCCTGCACTGCAATGCACTGCAGTATCCTGGAGCAGCTGGGCTGGATGGCTTTCTCGTGTGCTGCGGTGCGGGATCCGCATCGTGTGCCTTACATACCATACCTTGTACCGCTGAGCTGGTCCCGTGGTAATGTCACCCTGATGAAAGGCTTACTTGTTATGTTGTGCTAGCGATGGAGGCTTTGAGTGAAGTGATGTGCATTATAGTATGGTCTGGTACGGAGATACCTCGAGCCTTGTCGGGATCACCATTCTCTAGTCTTTTCTACCAGTATCACTGAAGTGTACGTAGGTGCTCGGAGCGTGTTTCTTGAGTAGGCAAGGAGACGAGGGACGAGAAAGAAAAAACAACTTAACTAAATACATTAGTTTACCGGGCTCCGGCTCATCGGGTACTGGTACCTATGTAACAATAAACAACCCTCTCCCTCCTCCTTTTTTCTCTCTCTCGGTACCTCCGTACCTATCTCCATAATAATAAAAAGTACATACCTAACACAAAACTAAACAAATCAAAGAGCAACTCGTACCGGCCGATCAGCGATCTCTCGGCTCCCGGCTCTCAATCAAACACACCAATACCCAAACACCAAATAGACAAACATTACGAAGCGTGCTCAGAATATTGAATGGAATGTGCAAAAAAAAAAAGGGTCGGCTTCGCCCACCAAACTGACGACAACACTCGCCACTTTCCCACCTCGATGTAGTATCTCGGTAGACGATCCATCCCCCTCTTGCCTGTGGCTGACCCGCAGCTCTCAGTGCAGATCTTTCGAGTCACCTTTCCCTCACCTCACTTCACTTTTAACGTTCCCTAAGTTCGGTTCATTCATCTCTCCTCCGGCTCAAAGCGAAAAGGGAAGAAAGAAACAAGGGGGAAATAATTTAATTAAGGAAATGAATGCATGCATGTTCTCAGATAACAGTAACAGTATCAGGAGATAGCCGAGCCGAGCCTAGAATCTCTAAGGTACTGTACCTACTGGAACCCTTGAGGAGCTGAAGGCTGACTGACACCTTGGACCCTGGCCCTGCTTCAACCTTCAACGTGCAGCTTGCAGCTCAAGCTTTAAACCTCGAAACACAACCAAGAGTACAGTACAGAACAGAACTACTGTACTGCACTCTGCACAATCTGCGTTCCGTAAACGCAGGAAGGAAACTGCACTTCTCACTAGAGAAATGAAAAATTAATTGAAGGGGTCCTCCTCACCCCACTTTAGCCATGTTTTACTTAATGGCTTTAGTGTAGAGCGAGCCAATTTAGGCACTCCCTCGATTCAAACGTTACCTTAACCTTTGCTTTAGCTTTACCTTAGCAGTAGCTTTGGCTTTACGATAGCTCTACCCAGCTCTAGGTAGCTCTTCGGCAGACGCTGCTGCTCATGTGTCAGAATGCTTGGCAGTGACATGCTGCGGGAAGGGGAGAGGGCTGGGCTGTTAGTCGACTGTCTGTTGCAAACTTGCACCGACTGCACTGCACCGCTCACCCACTGAGTGTTTGAATGAGATTGACAATATCTGAAATAAAAATGAGATGTGCAAGCTGGATGGGTGGGGTCGCTCATCATGTCTTATAGCAAAAATAGCATTGTTTGTAGCGTTGCTGTATATTGCCTAGATCTTCACATCTCCTCCCGTCAAAATCTCCTTCCACCATTCCTTCCTTCCTTCCCTCAGCTAAGCTTGTGCTCTGCTCCGCTCCGCCCTGCTCCGCTTCATGTTCTGGAGCCACAAATAAAAAGACATATACGCCAGTTTCCCTATGCCTGCCAGCCAGCCGCCAGCATCCTTGGCCCACCTAGACGAAAGGGGGAAATATTCGTGTAATTCGTAACGCCGTGTAATGTTTCCTTCGTGAACCAAAAAAAAATAACAGTAAAAAAGTCTGTGTGTACGTCGCTCGTTTCGTTCTTTCGTGAGCTTTTGAAAAGAAAATGAATGGAAATGCAAGCTGGTAAAGCCCGCGAAAATTATGTTCGAGAAAAAAAAGGTGTGTAAATCCACCGACGCCCAGAAACAGGTCAACAGAGAGAACCTTTGTCGCAAGTCTTGCCGTCCTAAAAGTTGAGAGTGTGTGATGTCGCCTTCCCCATGCAAAACCTCTAGATAATACTGAAGGACCGATATCGAGAACAGTGTGTATGTGTGTTCCAAGGAGGGAACTGGTATCTTAGAAAGCAACGCGACGCCGTTCGATCAGTCCCGTCCATCCGCCCACCCACCAAACCCCCTGGGAGCCAATACATGGTGGGTATCGAAACAATTACATGACCGTTTATTCAGGGTCGTTGGGGTATAAAATTAAGCTGGCAAAAGAATTTTTCGTTCGAGAAGTAAAAGAGACAGTATTAAAACATTAGGCGAAGTTCGTATCCTTCGGTGTGGGTGACGTGCTGGGTTCCGCTGGCGTTGTCGCTGTCCACGGTAACATCCAAGGACATCTCCCATTCGCGTTTGACTTGAGAAGCGGAGTTGCGAACCTCTGCTATCTCCATTATGAGGTCCTGCCCCTCTGCAAGTTCGCGGATAACATCGTCATCCATCTCGACTTGGAGGCCGCGGTCGAGAACATGGAGAGTTCGCAAGATCTTGGTAGGTTCGATGTTCCATTTTGAGGCTATCCCGTTGGTGAAGTCTTTCAGCGTCCGCTGCATGACGTAGATTGCACGGTAGTACTCGGCCCTTTCTGGCTGATGTGGATCGCGGTGAAGAACGTAAAAACATGCAACTGGCTTGATGGGTCGTTCAACGGGTGGTTTGTAACTAGCATCCACTCCCAAGGCTTCGATCCAACCACTGAGATTTCCAGCTTCGTCCGTTTTGGGTATCTTGGTAAGTTGATCCGGGGGACTTGCCAGTTGCTGAGGATTGGATGTTTGCAAATCCGGAGGGGCCAGGGAATTGAAGTCACTCCATGGACCAGGGGGGTTTGGTGCTGAAGTGCCTGCAATACCTTGAGAGTGTAAAGAGAGCGAGCTTGGAGAAGGCGAAACAAGTGATGATGTACCGGTAGTCGAGCTTCTGTCGCTAGTTCTCTGTTGCCAGACTGCGCTGCCTCTCGAGTCCACCTTGGTGAGATCCAATGGCTCACCAACAAGTGCAACTGGATGAAGATCTGGGTCGTCTTGTTCAGATCCTCGGAGGTATAGAATGCTTACAGGCCGTGTGCTGGTGAACATGTCCTGCATGGTTTGCAATTTGTAGTGAAGATCCTCCTCGATTGGAACTCGTCCACCAGCAGATGAAGCTGAAGACATAGACCAAGTCCTCTTGTGCTTCTGGACCTTTCCGGGACGCTGACTTGGTTGCGACTTGACAGTGGTCGACGCGGTGCGTTTCCGCTTGCCAAAGTCTTTCATACCAGTTTCTGCTTGTGCAATTTGTTGCTTGAGCTTGTCGATGGTCTTCTTGACATGCGCAACGTCATTTGACAGCTTCCGTTCCGCACCGTGATCACGGAAAAGCTTGACCTTGCAGAAAGCAACCTCGGAATACTCGGGGCCTGACCGTGGTGATCCAGTTGTGACAGTCTCTGTTTTCGCACAGAGTCGTACTGGAATACCCTTTACTCCCTTGGAGTGGCTAAAATCGGTGGAAAGGAAGTTGAAGCGAACGGCAATGTTGCATTCCGTCGATCCATTGGCGCCAGGCGTCCAGATGACCGAGAAACCATCAAAAGAGGCCGTGTCGATATCCACTCGAGTCCGTTTGTCGTCGTTCTCCGCGGGTTGATTCGCTTCCACATACTCAACCGCTTGAAGCTTGCCTCCACGTTGATGGGCTTCGTTGGTTCCTCGTCCTTCCTTCCACAACTGCCAGCATGTTGCAGGCCTTTGTCGCTGCTGCTCGTCCTCGAACGAGATGCGAATAAAGGTTCGATACCTAGCACCAGTTGGCAGTGGAAGGTTTGGGGCCGTGTCCACAATCGATATGGAGTAGGCTTGACCCTTATTCAAATATGTGATTGGGATCTCGTCGGCGCTCTTGATCATCGCTGTTGGGGCATTCAAGGTCACATGGAATCGAAATTTCTCCGCTGAAGCAGGCATTACCGCGGCCATGTTGTACTGAGCTGGTTGGAAATTCATCATGGGAGAATGGTGTTGGAGGTTCGCTTCCATGGATCCCATACGGCCCTCATCCTCGTCCAGCGGTGAACCATCGTGTTCCATGGTCTCGTATCCAGTGTCCTGGTGAACAAATGAAGATGGTGCATATGATGTTTGCTGATGTTGCTGCTGATGGTGATGTTGTTGCTGCTGGTGGTGTTGCTGTTGTGGGGCACCAAAAGGGTTGTAATTGTGGAATTGGGGTGGCATCTGGTGACTGAAGGCAGACATATCCATCATCGTACTGGCATGCATGCCATCAGCAGAAGTGGGCAAAGATAATGGCGTCCCCAAACCCATTCCCATACCCATTCCTGGAGTGTGGAGGTCGCCTGCCTGGTTGTGATATAAGGTGTTCGTACCTCCTGGAGTAGGTGTATAGTATCCAGGCGGCTGGTTGGCGAAGGCGGAGAATGCGAAAGAGTTCGGATCGAGGAGAGATGGTGTAAAGCGCCATGGTTCATGTTGTGCTCTGGGTGTAGGATCGAGATCCTTGATGTCTTCGTGTCCCAAACTGAGGTGTCTAAAGTGATCAGCGTAAGTCGGCCAAGTTTGGAGGCAGTTACAGGACTGCACAGCCGTTTCCCCCAGAACATAGATACTCCACAGAAGTCGCTGGACCACGAGAAGAAAAAATAATGACTTGAAAAACAGAAGATCTTGCTTACCTAGTTTCATTTGGGCCTCCAGCAGTTGCGTCGCCAAGTGAGGTATTTCCTGAACCAGAGCCCGCAGTCGAAGTTGCGACTGCTACCTCGGGGAAGCTCTCTCTGAAATTCGCAATGAACGCATCACCCGGCTTCTGGGACGAAGTTCTATAGAATGTTAGCTATCAATCGTCCGAGAAGGAAAGGGGCGCGCTTCAAGGAGCTGGGCGGTTGTCTTCCCGCCAACTTCAACAGCTAGGCTTTTCGGACTGCGGTCACTTACCGATTTCGAAACATCTGGAGATGGGGGGAGAGGGCTGATACAGCTCCTCATCTATGTTCCAAAGTTGGCAATCGATGCGGAATTTCCTTTTTCTCAAAGAACGGTGGAGATGTTAGACAGTATAGTTGCTGTTTCTGTCTGGTGCATAAAAGCCTGAGACGAGGATTGAATTGAAGGTGTGATATGCGTCTTGTAGGTGATGGTCGTTGAAGGGTGTAGTGTAGTGTAGTGTAGTAGTTGTTATGGTAGCGAGCGTGAGAGGTAGCACTTCTTCTGTCAAGTGGCACGGGAGAAGGGGGAGTAGTGGAGGAGGTTGATGTTATATGAGTGCTGAGGGTGGAGGAGTAGGTGCAGTAGTAGTGATGATCGAATGACGGCGAGTTCCACTTCCACTATGGACTTTGAAGGACGAGGACATGGGGGTCCATCACATATAAAATAAAAATGGAGAGGAGAGACGATCGATGCGGAAGTGCGTAAGTGGTGTGTGTGCGAGTGGTGGTGGTGTGTAGTGAGGATCGAAGGTGAGTGAGTGAGTGAGTGAGTGAGTGTACCCACGTTTGTTCGGGGCAAAAGACGCACGGCTGTTGGGTCTGTCTGGTGTCTGGAGCTGGGATGGGAGGGGAGAAGATGCAGGTGGTGGTGGTGGTGGTGGTGGTGGAGCAGCCTTGACTTTTACACTGGGTCGGGTCACAGCCAGTCCAAAGCGGCCTCTGATATTGGCCGGGGGTGCTTGTCGGGAGATGCAGAGCAGAGGAGAGAAGAGGCGAGGAGACAAGAGGAGAGGGAACAAGAGGAGAGGGCACAGAATGAAGTGAAGCTGTTGGTAGGTAAGGTAGGTAGGGAATAATAGCAGTGGGAATGGGAGTAGGGCGGGTAGGGGATGCACTTGGGCGACGAGGGGTGCTGGAAGTACCTAGTGCTGGGCCCTGGCGACTGGGGGTGTAGTGTAGTGTAGTGTAGTGTAATGTAATGTAGGCAGGCAAATAGTGTAAATGTTCGAATAGAGACAAGTCCGGCGGTCGACAGATCGAGCGAACAACCCCTTCCAATTCCAATTCCAATTCCACTTCCACTTCCTCTTCCCTACTAGACTGGCTCCGGCTAGACCAGGGTACTTCTCGGGGCAGCTATGGCTAAGGCTGGAGTAGTGAAGGTGAGGTGAGGTGAGGTGAGGTGGGCTACAGGTACGGTGGGGTGGGGATGATACCTAGGGTCCCGCGAATAGCCAGTCCAGCGACTGGACACAATTGAAGAGCTTGGGTAGGTGGGTTGATGCTTGTGGTAAGATGGGATGGGATGGGATGGAAGGTTGTGGGCAGCAAAGGTAAAAGCGGCGTCCCCGGGTCGGGCTTGCCTGCGTGCGTGCTTGCGTGACGACTGAGCCACAGTGGATTGGTGTGCACTGTCGCTCATGGAGGAAATGATTTTCGATCTCTGTGGCGAAAAGCGATGCCCGCGGATGCCTTTACCATCGGACTGCCAAGCGGCGTGGGACTTGACTTGACCTGACTTGACCGGGGACAGGGGACTCGTCGGGACAGCAATGGACAGGGGACGGGGCAGGGGTAGGGG
>JAFJYG010000760.1:0-26312 GCA_017366145.1 Cadophora sp. M221
CTATCCTCACGCTCTCTTCAATAGGACACAGATTTTACAACCCATACTTTGAACTCTGTCACCATACTCGCATTGGAATATATTCACACATGCGGCGTGGTACATGAACCGGTACTGCACCGACAGTATAATTATTTTAAAGATTAAGCAAATACATAAAGCAAGTGTAAAAATACTATTAAGTAATAAAGAAGTGTTTAAAAAGAAGAAGAAAAGAAGAAAAAAGAGAAAAAAACTAAGCAAGTATAACAACAACTTGTACATTTATACACAACAAGTTCGTAACTAGCTCGAATTAGCGCCAATTGGCAGGTACTTAGTCTTTACTATTCGTGTTGGTACGCAAGAGCCTACCAAGGGTAGGGGTGGATTCGGGCCGTATTCGGACTAGTTTCGGGGTCCTTTATATAAGGGGCTTCCCCCCTCTTTCTTGAGTTTAATAGACTTTACAACTGTTGGTCCACAGGCCCCTGCAAGAACTTACTTTCTTTAGGACCAAGGATTGGGCTGGGACCAAGAGGTCATATTCCTGCCAGACTGGTGTCGGTGAGGGTTCGTATTGGGTTTGGTGGCTTTCCAAGCCCCTATATATACTAGCTATCCTCGCGCTCTCTTCAATAAGACATAGATTTTACAATCCATACTTTGAACTCTGTCACCATACTTGCATTGAAATATATTTACACATGCGGCGTAATACATGAATTAGTACTACACTAACACTAATTAGTGGCAAGCTTGTATTATTAACTTTATCATAAATAGAAAAGGTCTTAAGCTATAAAGTAAAATTAATAATAAACTTTGAAGTACTTTATTGTATTTTTAATAAGGTACTTGTGTAAAAGCTAAATTTAACAGGATTAATTAAATTCTCTCTTAAGATTCGCTTTAATACTCAAAGCATATTAAGAAAGTTATAATAATATTAACACTTACTCTACAAAGATTATTAAGATAATATACTTAAATTCAAAACTTTAAACCTTTTTGAGAAATATATTCGAAAACCCATTAAATCACCTACAAATTACATTTAATATAATAGTAAATACTTTAAACCACACGCAAAAGCTAAAATTAACTTTAAAAATAATTAATAATATAATTACACTTAGGAAAATGTTAAATCTTAGTTTAATTTTTATAGGAGATGTAATAGTATACTCGCGAAGGTTTTATAAGGCCTTTTGCAATAGTTATTTTAAGGGAAAATTCCTTTTCTAAGACTTTTGGGAGTATTTTAAGAATTAAATAATAAACAACTTTAGGATAATTAAAGTTATAAAATATACATGCCTTAAGAACAACCTACAAGCATTAAGTGTATTTATACAATAAGCAAAGGAAATAAGAATAGCAAATGCTTTGGTAGAGGCAGTGCAAGCTAAAAAGAATATATGGCTAAGAGACTAAGTGAAGATGCAAATTTAAAACTACTTCAAATTAATATCAAATAATATTCGCGACTTACTCTTTTGCTTATTACTACAAATCTTACCAATACTTCAAAATATTTGGCCCTCAATGTCTTCACAACACTAGCTAGAGGTGGCTATTTATTTTGTGGAAAAAGATACTCCTTTGGAAGAAGCAGAAATAAAGCTTATGAAGATAGTTTAGCTATTAAGATCACCAAAAACTTCCCCTACTAAGGGAAATAAGGCTAAGGATTTATATGATGTAATCCTACTTATGGTTTTAAAAAAAAAGTTCTTATTTACTTTTGGAAGAGATTCTCTTAGTAATTTTTACTCGTGGAGATTAAATGACTATGCGCTGCCAAACCCCACTTTAACACCGGTAGTACACCCACGGGACAAGTTATTCAAGCTTAACAATACACTCGTAGAAAGACAAGAAATTCGTGCAAACAACAGTAAGTAGGCGTACTATGCTAAGCTTGTTAGTTATCATATTAATAGTAGTAGTCACAAAAACAAGCATATTTATACCAGCTACCATAGCATACAGCTTCAATGCAAGCACTGCATAAGTAACTCTTTTGCACTTAGTAAAGCTTGCATATATAATATTGCTGGTTAAGGTAAACTGTGCATTCCTCTTCGTTTTGGTGCTAATTACTAGTACGAAATCTATTTAAGAACTTAAGTTCTTATTATTGGTAAACAAATTATTTATAAAAACGTATACCTTTGCAAATTGCAAATTTATTAGGATATATTAAAGACCCCGCTTTAGGTTATTTATTTGCTATTTAAGACGTAGATTTAGGGCCTTTATGTTTTCTTTCGTTGGATCTTAGTGTTGCGCAGTTATTAAGAGATTAAACGTAACTTTTAGTTAACAAATAGTAGTAAGATAAGCTCCATAAGCACGTTGCTTCCTGTAGATTTTCTTATAGTCTTTTTTAGTTATATCAACTAACTTTAACCGTGCTTCTTAGCCCTTTTAAGACATATATAATGTGTTTTCACTTATAGTAATAATGCATTTATTAAACGTGAGGGTTTTGGTAGGAAGTAATACTTATATTAGCTTTATTAAGAAATTAGCTTTAGTAATTGCATTTTGCTTTTTTGCCAAGAACCCCTTATTACCCAAAATTAAAGTGTTATTCATTTGCATTCCTACGACTCCAAAATCGTAGCTCTCTTTAATACTAACTAATAAGCAAAGGTTATATATTAACATTTTCATTTATAATTTCTTCACATAATGTTTGTGATATATATTAAACTAATAGTTTTTGAACTTAAGTATATTATATAATAAAAGCATTATTATGAATATAATACCAAAGGGAAATTCTCTTATAATTTCTTTAAGTAACTATGCAAAAATGTCCCAAAAAAGTTTGATTATTGCTTAAATATAGGCTTAAGTGATATCTCGTATAGCCAAATGCAATTTAAATTCGTCGCGAAGGCAATTCGTATGATTTGCAATAGCAACTAAAAATATAAGTAATTATTAGCTAAATCACTGAATTGTTGGAGACTAAGTTAAAATCTCTTTCTTGCCTTTGTTATTAAAGCATTAAACCACGAGCCTAAACTTCTCATATAAAGTCATTGTTTCTTTTCCCTTGATCTTGTTTGCTATTCTTAACTTAAAGATGCAGTGGCCTTTTACTCTAAGGTCATCCTTATAAATAAGAATAAAAACCCTTCTTTTAATAAGTACTTCATACTTTATTTTTCGAGACTACTAAAATAGTAAACCAAGCGCTATAATCTTCCCTTTCGTACGAAGTTTAATAAATAGCTTTTAATTTCTTGTTTTTTTTTTGTTAAAAATACTTTCGCATTATAATTGTTATTAATAATTAGCAAATCTAGAATATATTTGGTATATAAGAGTTTAATAGTAATTTGGGGTAAATCCAAAGGAGTTTCGATTATCATGCGATTTTAATTTTCCTTGCTTAGCAAGTAAAATAAGATTTCCTTTAGCAATTTTTATTTTTATTTTTCAACGCTAAAGCTATTTGTTTAAAAAGATTAAATTATTATTGACTTAAATGTACGTATCCTTTCATTTCTTATATTAATCTTGCATAATTTTCTCTTTATTTTTAAGAAATCGTATAGTTTTATTTATTCTTTGCCCTTTTAATGTACTAGAACTTAATTATTTAAATAAAGATTGTAAATATAAGTAGTATTAAGGCTGTTTCGTGTAGCTAATGCATTATTAACCTTGTGAGTAGCGCAAAGCTTTCGTATTTCCTTCATGGGTTTCTTAATTGTAGCCCCACGCTGTTTAACTAATGGATTTGAGGAATTTATTTTAGTTATCCTAGGGTATACTTCGAAAACGAGCAACATAAGGATTAGCTTATTAGGGCTAGCTGTATTATTTACAGCTTTAATTACTATTTGCAGTTGATTCATATTATCTAAATCAAGGTGCTCTTTAGTCACAATTTTATACGCATAGTGTAATGGATAATGATATTGTTTTACTTTGCTAATTGAATAGTGCGCTTTTACAGGTACTAGCTTAGGAGTGCTACTCATAGATTTGAGTGTGCTTTTAAACTTCTTAGAATTAAAATTAGTGCTATAATTATACACAACAAAATTAAAAGGCCTTAGATATGTGTTCATTTATATTAACTTAAATGCATTAAAGGTAGCTTAAGTCGTAGCGAAACTGGGTCTTTTTTGGAGAAGTTTTATAGCGCCAAAACCTATTGTCTTGTTTACAATATAAAAAGTATATTATTCTTTAAATATCGCGATATTAATATACATTATATAATTAAAGTTAATATTGTTTTTTAGCTTGAATTGGAAATAATATAAGGCATTTGCGTATTTCTAATAATACTCACATATCTCCTTTACTTTTAGCATAATCTTAAAATCATACTCATAGCCAACTTGGTCTAACAAGTGCTGTAGACATTGTATCAAAGGGTGTCCAAAATACTTATAAAACCAATGTATCTTAGTCTTAGTAAGATAGCACGCATTTATTGTTTTTATAAATATATCTAATAATTGATAATGTTAGTTTAAAAAAAGCCATAAATGCCCATGCTTTCGCACTATTAAGTGCTTTTTAGCGCCCTAAATTAAAATATTACGTAAGTTATTATACTGCGTATTTATAAGATCCAATTGTTGCAAGCAAACGAGAAAAGGAATATTCGCATTCACGATCTAGAAGTCCATTTTGCTTACGAGGGTATTAACTGTGGCAACCCCTAAAGACGGCCGCGAATTAGCACCAAATATAATCCGGCTCTAGCCCGCTTAACTTGTGTTAAACTTAACATTTTGAATTCGCTGCAATGCTCGCAACTAGTTGAATTTCTTAGTATTTTTATTAAATGCTCTCATATTAATTAAAAGCCCTTAAAAGAATTAGTTTATTTACTATGTTGTGTTGGCTTGTTTAAAAAAAGGCTTCTTAATTCGGCTCTCTAATACGTGAGCAGCCTTTCTCTCCTCCAAATGCCCTATCACCTTTTTTGCATTATACCGCGCATTACTTACTATAAATACAATCGTAAAGTTTGTAATTCCATTTTTATTATTATTTTTTAAATTCTTTAAAAAATCATTAATATTTATTAAAGTATTAAAATCCTTATTCTTATAATTACTTAAACGATATTTAAATAAGATATAATTTTAGTTCAAATTTAAACTAGCTCCCTTAGTGTATGCCAAGTAACTTCAAAAATTGCTATTTATGGCTTTCATACCTTTGGCCTTGCGCGCCGCAAAGTATTTGGCTTTAAATATTATTTGTTCCTTCTTGGTATAATAGCTACTGTAGTAATTTATTTTCTTGCAAATAATACAACTAAAGTAGCTAAGTTTAGGCTAAAATTTATCTTTACGCTTATTTCCACTTGAAAATTTCATTTATTAATTAAAGTAATAAGTCGTTTTATAAGTAACATAGGATTGGTTGCAATTTTTATTAGTTTTGGAATATCTTCCTAATCTTATTCCTAAGTTATGTGCCGCTTTAACACCAATTGTGGCTCATAGGCTATTCATTAGCATAGGGAAGGTAAGAAGTGCTTAAAACAAGGCCATCTTAAAGAGTAGGTTCCTTAATACTCCTTATATAAGCTTATCATAAAAAGTCTTGTTATTTCGCATATTATTATTCTTTAAGCTAAGTTGTATACTTTAAAGCTCTTTAGCGAAGTTCTCTAATTAAGTTAGTATTAACTTCTCCTTTTAGTATAGCTTCATTTAAAATAATGAGAACGTTAAGTTAAATTACTAGTTAGGAAACTTATTAGCTTTATTCTTTATCTTAAAATAATTACAAGTTGTTTGTACAAGCTTGTTAAAAGTGTACCTCTTATTTTATAAGTACTAGTAATAATATAAACTAGCTTCGTTTCATAGCATTAACGAAAACACTTAGTTTTATATTATTATCTTAACTAAGGCTTACTAATATAAGTTGGTAAAAATATAAAGCTTTTTATTTAAATAATTCTTATTTTTATTATATTAAAGGTTTTTATTATACATTTTAGTGAAGTTTACTAATAATTTTGCTTAGTTTAAAGTTAATAGTTTTATAATATATTATAGCGTTTAATAGTATTTCGAAAAGAATTTAGTATTCTTATAATTTAAAAATAGTAGTAATATTTTATTTCTCGAATATTTCCTAGGCATTGAAGTTGAATTTAGCATCATATGGCCTCGTAGATCTCATAGTAGCAGCTAATTTAAAGAATCTCTCCTAAGGGTAAATAAGAACTTTCTTTTAGGGACTATTGGTGGCGTTGTTTTATATATGCTTAATAAATTATTATTTCTTAAATTAAAACTTTTTGGAAATTCATTTAATTTGGCGTTTCTTAGCGTAATTTTCACTTTATTTAAGGGAATATTTCTTTCAAATGAAATCACACTTTCTAATATAAACAAGAGAAGTAGTAGTAATTAACTTGGCTTAAGTATTTCCAAATCTAAAAGTTAATTGCAAGCCACAAGGGTTTGCGTACAATTTAGTGCTAATTCAAGGTGATTTTGTACTTGCATTTCCTATTAGTTTTCCGGCCACTTATTCTCCTTTGCTTTAATTATCTTTACCAAAGCATTTGCTATCCTCAATCCTATTGCTTTTCGCATATACACACCTAGGGCTCGCAAGTCGTTTTTAAAGTATGTACACTTTATAGTATTAATTAAATTAAAGTCTTTTAATATTTATTTCTTAAATTGCTCTTAAAATTCAAAGAACAAGAATTCGCCTTTAATGCAATTATCGCAATAATTTGTTCAAAACTCTTATAAATACGCCATAAGATTTGCAAGGAAATTTGGTCTTAAAGCTGGCGTAAGATTTAGTGTTTCTCTTAGTAGAGTTATTGCAAGATTTGAGTTTAATGTTTTTCTTAATATTAATATATTATCTTATAATTTGTTCGTATGCTTTTCATAAGCAATTCGTAAATAATTTAATAAGTTTTTAAATGTGCTTTTGAAAAAGTTTAAAGTTTTAAATTTTAAGTATTATTAACTTAATAATCTTTGTAAAGTAATTATTTATATATTATTATAGCTTCCTCAACAGCCACACCTTCTTTTCGGGACCTTTGACCCCCCTGCCTTTTAGCTACAGTTGCTTCCATTCTTTAAAGAACCACTAATACACCCCTCTCCCTTGCCCTTATACGCTGCAGGCCTTTATAAGCCTAGCTAGCGTGTGGGTGGTATGGAGCCCCTTTCCGACCCCTTCGGCTCTTCAGAGCCTCCTACGCCAACGCCTATGCCAAGAGACCTAGGAGAGCTTCCGAATAGGCCTCCTTTAGGCTCCGAATCGAACGAGCCTACGCCTAGGGCCGCTAGAGGCGTACGAGACTCTAGTATCGATCCCCTTACTTAAAATGCCCTCTTTCGACCCCTATTTACTAGTGCGGCTCTGCAGAGCCGCACGGAGCTCGGGGCTAAGCGTGGACCACCCTCAGGCCCCTCCCCGGTACAACATATCGACAAGAACCCCCGCTTAGCAAGTTAACAAACCTTCCAATTTATAGTAAGTAGTAATACTACTAATACGGACGAAGCTAGTAATTTACTAGTACTTGAAGCTAGGGACTTATTAGTTAAAGCATACTCAACTACTTAATCAAGAAGCAGGCAAGCTAAGCTACTTGACTTATTAGAAGTATTCCGAGAGTTTACGAAATACGAAAGAATACGCAATATAATGACGATTTTAGCTACGCAAGTAGCTAACCTAAAGCAAGCTACTCGCAAAATCGAGAATTAAGCTCAGTAAAGCCAAATTAGGCTTAATCAAACTAGTCAATTAACTTAGCTGGTAAATACGACAAATCCAATTAAGTCTACATGGGCAAATGTAGCGAATTAAAACCAAGGCAATATATCTAAGCGAATTAATATTCGTCCTACAAGGAATAGGGCTAAGGCTAGTAATATTAGCTCTAGCCCTAAGGAGACTACTAGTACGGGTACTAGTAGCGGCAAAGGTAAGTTTGCTCTTACTAAGAGAGGCACCCTCTTATAGGCATGGAATATCCAAGCAAAAACCTTTTCTCCTATTATTATACGCAATTCACTTAATTTTGCTTTTAATAAAAAGGAAATTCAGGGACTAGTTGTTTCCTTAGTTTTTACTTTAATTCGCGGTAACTTAGTTATTACTACTACGTATAATTTTGATGTTAATTTCTTAATTTTACATGTGCGTATTATTAAGGAAGTGCTTCTTAATTTAATTAAAGTTAAAAAGAGAAAATTATAATATAAAGTTATTATTTATAATATCTTAATTAGGGAATTTAATATAAAAAAAAAATAAACTTTAAGCTAATAGTATAAGAGATTTAAACTTTTAATAAAAGTTTTACTTATATAGAAAAGTTTTATTAAACTACTTTAAAAAAAAAGCGTAATTTAAGTTTAGTATAAACAAGTACTATTATTATAGCTTTTCTAAGCTAAGAGCAAGCAAAAAAAGCTATATTTAATAAGCTTTATATTGCAAGTATTTTAGCTAAGGTAACTAAATATATAAATACTCTTAGTACTTTTTAATGTACTAAATGTTTTGGCTTTAAGCACTTAAAGGCTCTTTATAAAAGAACTAAAAAGTGCGTTTTATGCGCAAAAAATTATATAAGTAAGTAATATAGTTATAATACTTGTAAATTTAATACTAAGTATATACACCTAAGTATAAAATAAGTAAATTGCTTTAGTATAACTTATATAATTAATTTTAAGTTATGCGAGGTATATTTAGTAATAAAAAACAAAGCAATTAATACTAGTAGTACTAAAAGACCTAATATAATAAACAAACCAATTACAATTAATAATAATTAGTTTTAAAATACTACAAATGAATGTAAATAAAAGTTTTTTTACTACAAAGCATATTTTTTAGTTAGTTATAAAGCTAAATATATTAATATTAGTAATTTAAGAGCCTTAAACTATTAGTAATAATATTAATAGCTTTTATAGCGTCTTACACCCTAGTTTTAAATAAGTACTTTCGAATTACAATTTCCTTAGGCCTAAAGCTTTATTTTATGTATTAAACTTAATTAGTACTACTTTAGTACTTAGCTTACCATAAGACCCCAATTGTATTATTTTAAACTTAATTAAGCATAAAACTTAATTAATTAATATTTATAATACAACTCACCTTAAGTTAAAATTCCTTAGTAGTATTAAAACCTTATAAAGAATAGGTTTATTACTAAACTTATTCTTAAATAAAACAATATTACTAAGGGATTTTAATATATATTACTTATGATAAGATCTTATTATATTGCAAAGCAATAATATAAGAATACTATTAAATTTAATTAAAAAACATTCTTTAAGCTTATTAAATACTCCCAAGAAAGAAACGTTTTATAAACTACATATAAAGGCTTTTTTTGTATTAAACCTTACATTTACTACTTAAGAAATAATAAATTAAATTAAAGATTAGTAAATATTACTTAATTTAAGTTTAGATCACTTTAAGGTACTATTTATTATTACATTTATAAGTAGTAGTATTAATACTAGCTCTTTAAAGGTCCCTTGATTTAATACAAAGGAAGCAAATTAGGTAAAGTTTAATAAAAGTCTTAATAATTATTTTCAGGACTTTAATTATAACCCTAATTCTAAGTATACAAATTAAGAGCTTAATAACCTTGAGGAGCTATTTACTAGTAATATAATTTAAGCGGCTAAAGACTCTATTCCTAGAGCTTATAAGTTAATTACTAGTAAACCCTAGTGGAATAAGGATCTTAAAGCATTATGAAAATTAATGCAAAGATATTACTATTTAAATAAAGCCTTAAGGTATACTTTTTATGTTTAAAAACTAAAAGATACTAAAAACTTATATTTTAATATTATTAAGATTAAAAAAAAAGCATTAAAATAAGTTCTTAAAAAAAAAGAATTTTTAGTTGATTTTTAAAGCTATGTTGTATACTAAAAATAGTACTAGCTTTCTTATATTAAGTTTTTATAATTTAAAAACTAAGAAATTAAAGTCAACTTTTTAATAAAAGTGTAATATTTTTAAAAGTACTTTATTTTCAAAACCTCTTATTTTAATGCTTATTAATTTAATATTATATATAAGTAGTAATACTTAAAAATGGCCGCTTTTATTTAAGATAAAGCTTAAAAATTCATATACTTTAAAAATTAAAAGTAAAACCCTTAGACTAAACTTAATTACGCAAAAAATTATAATTAAAGCCTACTTAGTTATCTTAAAAGCCTTTTTTATAATTTATTTTATACTTATAAACTAAGGGTACTATTCTAAGTGTTGAAAAGAAGCTTTTAGGTTTATTCTTAAGAAGCCTAAAAAACTTGATTATTTAAAACCTAAGGCATATAAAGTTATATCCCTACTTAATTACTTAAGTAAGGTTTTTAAAAGAATATTAACTAAGCGCCTAAGTTACTTAACTAAAACAACTACTTTACTACATAATAATTAAATTGGTAGTAGACTAAAAAAATCAGCTATTAACGTAGTTTTACTTTTACAAACAGAAGTAAAGCTTAATAAAGCAAATAAGCTTAAAACTAGTATTCTTTTTCTTAACGTTAAGGGAGCTTTTAATCACGTTTTCAAAAATTAATTAATATAAGTGCTTACTTAATTAAAATTATTACTAAGTTTAATCTTTTGAATTTCATTATTTCTAAAAAACTGTACTTTACAACTTGTTTTTAATAATAAATTAAAGAAATTTCAAGTTGTAAATATAAGTATCCCTTAAGAAAGCCCTATTTTGCTTATTTTATTTCTAATATATATTTATGATTTATTTAAGTTAATAAATATTAAGCTAATATTATATATGAATAATATAGTATTAATAGCTTATTTTAAAAGCTTTAAAAAAAATATGTAAGTATTTTAGAAAAAGAAGCTAGCTTATTAGTTAAGCTAAAGAAAAAATATTCGATTAGCTTTGATATTAAAAAAATAAAGCTTATTTACTTCTTTGAAGGTAAAAATACCCCTAGTATTATATTTTTAAATAAGACTATATTAGCCCTAAGTAAATTAGTTAAATAGCTAGGAATTTACTTTAATTTAAACCTTAAATTTAAGAATCATAAGGCAATTAGGGTCTTTTTTGCAAAGCAAATGTTTTATTATATAAATCGACTTTTAAATATTATTATTAGACTTTCCCTTTTTGCTATTTGTTAATTATATATGGCTTGTATTATTAGCGTAGCTGATTATGGTTTTATATTATAGTGGAAAATCAATTGCCCTAATAAGGCTATAATTAGACCATTTCAAGCTTTGCAAAACCTAGCTATTAAGAAGATATTAGGTGTTTTTAAAACAACCCTTATAATCCTATTAGAGCTAAAAGCAGCGCTACCTCCACCAAATATTAGACTAAACTACACTAATTGACACTATATTCTCCGCGCCTTAAAACTTAGTAAAAAACATCTTATTAAACTTAAAGTTGAAAAAGTTATTACAAAAGTTAAAAAGAAATATAACTTAATAAGTAATTTACTTAAGTTAAACACTACTATTTTAAGCCTAGTCTTTTAAATATTTCATATAATTAATCTTAATATATTAAAAGTAATAAATTACTTTTATTTTCCCTTATAAAAGAAAGAAGTATTATATATTATTAATATATTTAAGTTATTAAAAGAAAACGAAGCTAAGGCTTACTTACAATACTTACAAAGTATTTGTAATAGCCGAAATACCTCGATTTATACAAACGGCTCTCAAACTCCCAAGGGGCGCGGAGTAGGCTACGATTTAGTTATTTATACTCATAATTTACCTTATATTCCTTTAATACCTAAATACACCAACCTAGGTAATTTAGGAGAGGCTGAATTAGTATACAATGGTGAATTGGAAGCTATTATACAAGCCATAAAATACGCTAGTAGTACGGCAAAGGAAGGGGATAATTTTACAGTCTTTTCAAATAATCAAGCGGCTCTATTAAGACTTAAAACTCCCTCAAATAACCCAAAACAAAGCCAACAAATTAAAGCTATATTAGCATCTGAGACTATTATTAGTCTAAATGCTAGTATTACTTTAGCTTGGGTCTTAGGCCATTTTGATATAATTAGAAATGAAAAAGTAAATAAATTAGCTAAAATAGCTACTAAGTTAATTATTACTTTTAATAATACTTCCTTTGCATTTTTAGGAGTTAAGCTAAGTAGTTAAAAGAGAACTGAAATTAAAGCTAATATAGCTCAAAACCTTAATACTTAAACCCTAAAAACGTACTTAAAAAAATACACATATAAAGTAGCTAAAAAACTACTTATACTTATTAAAATACTAAGAAAAATAACTAGCTTTTTTTACTAGCTAAAAATAAGGCATAAGTATTTAAAAGCCTACTTTTATAAGCTAGGGCTAGTATTAAATAACAAGTGTAAATGCGATAGTATTAAAACCACAAAACACTTATTACTTAGTTATAAATATTATAAGAAAAAGCGTAAAAAACTTTACTTTAGTATAAAAAGCAACTTAGTAATTAAGACTATTAATATTCCTATTTTATTACATATGCAAATTGGAATTAAAGAAATATTAGTATTTTTAAAAGAAACTAGTATATGTACAAGGAAATGGCACTTAGAGAGGCTAAAGAGGATAGAAGAAGAGGAAAAGTAGGCTTTTAGGCCTTAATTTGTACTCTCATTTAGTTATTTTCTTTGTTTTTAATTTTAATTAGTTTTCTTTGATTTTATTTCCTTATAAGTTATAAGGAGAATATTCTCAAATGTATAGTTGCAGTTTAATTCAAACTAAATTTGTATATAATAATTAGCCACGCTAGTAGACTAGCCGTGCTACATAGTTTTTAACTAATACAGCACGTTAAAAGGAAAAAAAAAAAAAAACCAAAGTATCTTAAGAATAAAACACACGAATTGCATATTGTACTTAAATAAAATAGCGACTTATTAGTGGTCAACCACAAGTAGCTAGCAGTAACTAGCCGGCCAAGGTTAAAAAAAAACTTAAAAAAGATACGCTAACAACCTAGTCATAACCAAAAAAAAAAAAACTAAGCGAAGGATTCTTCTTTTCCCTAAGTAAAACTCTTCTTTACTAAGAATAAGTTTATGTTCTCACTAAAAACAAAACAAGGCTCGTTAAATAACAACATAAGGCACTCGCTTATAAACACCAAGAAATAGCTAAGATGCTATCAAGGCTCGCCTAGAAATACTACTTTCTAAGCATAAAAAAGGTAGTTAAGAACATAGTATTATTATGCAATATATGCATTTGAAACAAAGCAAACCACTATGCTTCGTATAGGCTTATGAAATCGCCGGCGACACCACCACGCTTATAAAAGTTAATTGCATTAGACTTCGTAATTAAATTACTACTTTTTACAAACCTAGTTATAAAAATTAAATATGATTTAATTTGTGTAATTATAAATAGGTTTACAAAGTACGCGTACATAGTACCGGTACTAAAAACCCAAAGCGCGCCTCAAATGACATAGGTATTCTTTAAAATGATTTTCGCGAATTACAAAATACCAAACGAGGTTATCTTAAATAAAGACAAGCTCTTTACCTCGAAGTTCTAAAAAACTTTAGTGGTACTTCTAAAAATAAAACAAAAAATATTAACAGCCTTTCACCCGCAAACAAATGCATAAACAAAACAAATCAATCAAATAATAAAAATATATCTTTGCTACTATGTTAACTACAAGCAAAACAACTAAGTTCAACTACTCCTACTCGCCTAATTTGCATACAATAGCGCAAATCAAGAAATCATTAAAGTATTGCTATTTTACGCGAACTACAAGTATAACCCAATGGCATATAACACACCAATTGCAAGTCAAGAAACCGCGCAAAAAGCCATGCTTTAAGAAGATAAACTAAAACAGCTGCATAAGGAATTATCTAACGATATTCTATTTATTACACGCAAATTAGCTATCTACTATAATAAAAAGCGTAGCATAGGACTAACGCTAAAGAAGGGGAATAAAGTCTACTTACTTTGAAAGAATATTACGACTAAATAACCAAGTCACAAACTAAATCATAAAAAGTTAAAACTATTTAAAATTACAAAAGTTAAAGAACTAGTTAATTTTTAGTTAGTTCTTTTAAAAATCATAAATATTCACCTAGTATTTCATATCTCTTTCTTTAAACTAACACTACTAAAAGCACTAGCTACTTTCGTTACAAAAATCTAATTAATTAACTTAAACGCTAAGTATAAAGTAAAGACTATTCTTAATTGTTAGTATTTTCGCGGTATTACTAAATATTTAATTAAATAAAAAGGGTACTTACAATTAAAAAACACTTAAAGACTTAAATTTAACTTTTATTACTTTAGGATACTTTAACGCTTTTACCAACGAAACTCAAACCTTCTCAAAAGAAATTAAGCAAGCTAATAAAGGCCTTGAAATTAACGTTTAAGGACTCGAGGAAAGCAAAGGCCTGCTTAAGGCTTACAGCGCTAGCCTCGAGCCGGGCGAGCTTTGCCTTCTCCTCCCTTTCACAAGCATTAAGCTTCTTTAAGGTTAATAAACCCAACTCGACTATTTGCGCTTTCTTCTCATTTAAAAGCTTTTTCATTTTATTTAAATAAATAATTTTTATTATTACCTTGTTCTTCTCATCTCGCAACTTTCAACGCTAGTATTTCAACGCAGCTTAGTTACCTACCAAAAGAAGCTTCTTCGTAAAATTGCAGTTCGTTTTGCAATAACGAACACACTTGAAGCAGCGCAATAACTTGGGACCGGCCGCCACGCAGCGCTTCTTAATTTGAACGCAAAAATCGCAAGAAGATATTTCTTTACTAGTTTTATTAATTTTAATAGTAAGAGTAATAGCTTTAAGTTTTTTTTTTTTGCTATCGAGGGTTATAATGGGAAAAAAAAAACGACTATAAATTTATAACAACGTTTCCTTTGTTATACTTAAGCGTGGGGACTACGCTAGGCAAGAAAGGGAATAGTATTACGAACCTACTTGGTAGGAAGTATCACGTGCGTCCTAGCCCTAAGGCTCGGCAGCTCCGCTGCACAAAGAAGCTAAGACATGAACTAGATCACGTAATAAATCACAACAACTTGTAGTAATTCATAATAATCCAAATCCTTGGGGATTATAGTAATTTAAGGAGATTTGTAGCATAAAGAGTTTTATATAAAACTAACACATTTACCATTAAATAAAAGCTTTGTACTTAACTTAAAAATAATATCTTTACTTATACTTAGTTATTATTTTTAATCGTACATAATACACCTACTTCTTAATTATCCGAGATTAACCTCGCACACCCAGTATTTGCATCGAGTGAACATTGCGACCGTAACAAGGTCTCGCATAGTCTTTATCACAAAGAGTCACTTGCAAATCCCATTTGGTAGCAGCAGCCTCTTAATACTTGGGTTTTTACTTGGCCAGTCCCACTTAGCGTCGAAGCGTCTCACCCGATTTCTTTTAAAAGTAGTCTTGAGCAAGGTGTCCTAATTTGCCATAATTATAGCACAAATCCTTCTTGCGCTGTTCTTGCTTTTTTTTTTGTTTCTTTGTTTATTTACCTTTGCTTTTCTTAGCTTTATTTATTTAATAATTTCCTTGATTATTTTTTTTTTCCATCGCTAGGCTAATAAAAGCCTTGTTTCTTCTTATGACGCTGGGGAAACTGCGGCTTTTAAAACTAAACAAGGGCAAAGTAACCTTTTCGCTTGCGCTATTGCTTCTTAATGCAATTATTAATTTTAATTGCAATTTTAATTAAGGCGTTTAAAGTAGTTGTCTTTAGTGCTTAAGAAACCTTGTTCTTAATGTTATTCTTAAGGCTTTAATAATACTAGGCTTTTAATGCTTTATTTGTTCATTTTAACTTTAATACGTAGCGTTGGAATTTGACCGTGTAATTGTAAACATTGCCCTTTTAAGCTATTCCCAACAAATGCTTCTTAGCTTACTTAACCTCGTTAAGGTTGCTAAAGATGGCTTTTATGGCGGCTGCAAATCTAATAAAAGTTCTAAAAATAACTTTACTTTTTTCTATTATAAATATAAAACAAGCTTCGCTTAATGCTTAATTATGAAAGTAGTTAATCAAGGCTAGTTTAATTTAATAAGCTACAGCACCCCTTAGAAATAAAGCTATTCACAAGACCTTTAGTAACTCTTATCTTTAAAACTTATTATTATTAAAAGCTAAGTACATATTGCATTAAAAAATAAACTATCTAAGCTTGCCTTAATCGCCATAAAAGTTGTTTAAGGAATTAACTTTAGGGCTATTAAAAACCTTCTTAACCTTAGTCACTGGGGTAGTGGCCTTATCGTTCGTCTTCGTAAAGAGTTCTCCCTTAATAAACATATCAAGTGGTAATACTTTAAGTAAAGTGCTTAAAGTGTAACGTTCCTAACGTTCGCGGGTATTATGCGTACAAGCTCGTTGGGTTGGTATCAGCTGTGAAGTAAAATCACAAGACAATCTAATTCTCTATAAGAATAAAGACGTTACAAGCAGTGGTAAACTATAAGATAAATGTCGGTGCAGTACCGGTAAGAAAGCATCAAGCGTTCGTCGATATATCGAATACACAAGTGCAGTGAGACAGTCAATCAAAAGTATGGTATGGTTGTAAAGTCTGGCTCTTCTAAGAAGTGCTGGAGGTGGTTTATATATACATGTATACTCCTTCGAAGGAGGTCCAAGACAGGTTCGTATTGCCTTAGGCTTACTTCTAAAGAACCTTAGCACAAGCAGTTCCTTACGTACCAACACTGGCAATACTTTCTTTAAAAAAACATGCTTTTCTAATAGTCGTAAAGAGTACGCAAGAAAAGAAGTAACACTAGCATAAGTAAAAAACGTAATATACTAAGGAAAAAGCTATTAAATAAAAGAGTATAAGGAAACATTAAAGTAATAAAAACCAAATAATTGCAAAACCCTCAACTACTCAAGTAAACAAGGGGACTTTGGTTTAGTTTTGTAAGTGGTTCGAAGGTGCGGGGAAACGATATTCCAGGGCCGTTGGTGAACAATAGTAGCTAAGCGAGCTGGCCTGCAAGCCCCCCCCAAATCGGGAATTGCTTACTCGAAGTGTTTACTATTATTAAACCACTTATATATAACCAAAAATCCCCTCAGAAAATCGTTTCTTTCTTAGCAACCTCTTTTTTTTAATATCATGAGTATATTAAATTTACCTTATTAAGATTTTGCTAATAGTCTTGCAAAATAATAATCATAATAATAACAACTAAAAGTAAGGAAATTAACTTGAAGCTATTTTGATGTAGTAATAGTAAGCTAATAATTAAATAATACTCATTTTAACTTCTTTTGGCGCCTTTGAGGCTGCGCACCGGGTGTACTGCGTGTGGTGTGTGTGTCGCTTGCTCTAGAAAGACAACAATCACGTGTGACTACGGCCTCACATTACAACAAGAGTTTTGTGAAGATAACAAGACTACCTTAGAATCTATAACTACGAAGAAAAGAAGGTTAGGAGCGTTGGTTTCTATATACAAAGAAACGCTATGAGGTCGTTTAATCTTGGTAAGCTCGGCTAAGCCAGGATGCCGGAAATAATGCTCTAAGCGCTTCCAATCGTTACACTACCCCCCCCTCCGAAAAAAGCTCGTCCTTGAGCGTTGGTTCATCTCTTTATTGCTATCAAAGTCGTCGTAGTTATTAACACCGTTTTCCCAAGCCTTAATTTATTTAAGTAACTTTGCAAGGGGTTCTGCTTGCTTATAGTTATTAAAATGAAAGTCTCTAACTTTATGCAAAGCATACTTTAAATCAAAGGCATCGTACTAATCAAGGTCAATGTCTTGATTAAGCCAAGTAACACAGTAAAAGAAAATCTTATCAACTTTGCGGCAAGCTAGAACCTCCTCTAGCTCCCATTCGTCGTTACCTATCAAGTTAATTGGTGGGGGGGCATTCTACTCTTAACCTAGCAAGGAATCATTAGGATCCTTACGCAGCTTTTCAATTGAAAAGACGTTGTTCTTAGCTTTTATACTCGCTAGTAATTCCAAGTGGTATAAGTATTTTACCTTTTTAATTACTTTAAATAGTTTGTTTGTTAATATATTCAATTTCTTAAATAAACAAAGTGAGTTAAAGTAGCGCATATCGAGCCAAACTAGGCTATCTTTATCAAAGTCGACATCACGGTGAAAGGCGTTGTAGAACCAAGCCATCCTAGCTTGGACTACAATAAGGTTTAACTAAGCCATGTTCCATGCCTTCTTATGGCGTTAAGCATAGTTAATGGCTTATTAAGTATTTAACTTGTTAGCGGAAGTAACTAAGTTTAGCAAGTTAATTTTCCAGTTCTAATTTGTGCGTGGTGCATATTCATGAACTACCTTAAATAAAAAGAGTTCTCTTAGGAAATCGTATGAGAGGGACATCTAAGCATAATTCATAATAAGAAAATACTCGAATTAATCGTCTTAATAGTACGTAACAAAGGGTCTAAGTCGTCTTTGCAAGTATTAGTTGTAAACTTTGGTTTAACTATTTATTTGTAAATAATTGGCAGCGAATAGCTGTCTCTTAGTTCCAAGGATCTTGCTAAGAGCAATTTAAAATTTAGAAACAAACTAAGGTCCTTTATTAAAAGTAATAGTTAAGGGAACACCAAAGTAGTAATATACGTAGTAAATGTACATACTAGCCAACTTTCGAGTATTAATTGTCTTTTGATAAGGGATACTAATAGCTTATTTGCTAAACTTGTTAATAAAAACAAGAACATTATTAAATCTATGCTTATTTTTATTAAAGGTATAGTAATCCATTGTAATGTGTTCCCAAGGTCAAAACGAAATAGAAAAAGAATAAAGAAATTCAAGCTTTTTATCCCAAGGGACTTAAATTCATTAATATATATAATAATTGCAATAGTATTACTAAATTATCAACGTAATTTTGTGCCACTAATACTAAGAAAAGAGTAATTAAATCGTCTTCTTAGCATTAGAATGTGCTGTGGTAACTCGATTATGAACCTCTCGTATAAGAAGAGTTTGGAGGTAATTAACATTAAGAACTAAGAGGTGATCATTGTAAAGCAAGAGATCGCCTTCTAAATTGAGTTTACTTGGAAAGTCTAACACTACTTACTTGCGCAAAGCTTGTAAAGAAAGGGCAATGCGATGTTACGAACCTATCGCGTAAGAAGTATCACGTGCGTCTTGGCCCTGAGGCTCGGCAGACCATCTGCACAGAGAAGCCAATGCAGTCACGTGATGAATCTCAAGATCTTGGGGATCTAAGGATTCATAAATTCATAGGATCTTAGGATCTCAAAGATCTTGTAGCATGAAGGGTTTTATATAAGACTAGCATGTTTGCCATTAGATAAGAGCTTTGTGCTTAACTTAAAATAGTATTTTTACTTATACTTAGTTATTATTTTTGATTATACGTAATACATTTATTTCTTAATTATTTAAAATTAAATCTACACACTTAGTATTTACATTAAGTGAATATTATAATTGTGATACTTTAAGTATCTTCTTATTAGAAGTACCAATTTACATACGATATATTTACTAAAGGATTTGCATTTACAAAGGCGTTGGTAGCTGTGCTTTTACCAACTATCTTCGATTACAAGCTTATTCCAAAGCTCGCAGCACTCAACAACTATCATGAGGATCAACACAAGCTTAAAGCCTACTTAATTTAAGTTAAACTCTACATAGGGTTTAATAATTACTAGTTCGCCACCAAAACAAATCAAGTCTTATAAGTAGCGTTCTTCCTTAGAGGGGCAGCATTTTATTAAATTAAGACCTTTTTAACTAATTATATTAAGAACAAAATCTCCAAGGAAGAAGTCTTATGAGCAATAATCTCCAAGTTTAAGAAGATTTTTCAAACCTTTGAGGAATTTAAGGAACATATTAATTATATCTTTAGCAATATTAATCAAAAATAAATCGCAAAACATTAAATCTAAAACCTTAAGTAAAATAGCGCGGCTATTACTTACACTGCTTTCTTTTAGTAGTATGCTAATTAAACTAGCTAAAACAACGAAGCACTTAAGGCTTAGTATTACAAGGGATTAAAGAATGAAGTAAAGAATAAGATTGCTAAGTTTAACGCTTTAAACGACTTATAAAAACTCATTGAAATGGTTATTAAAATTAATAATTGCAATTATAAGCAAACCTTAAAGAAGAAAGGCTAGTACCGCTTAAAAGAATATATATATTAAGGCTAAAGATTAAAAAAACTCTTTTATGCTTAAGAAATGAAATTGAATGTAATGCACTAGAAAAAGAAGTTATTTTAAGGGAAGCCACGTAATAGCGGGCTATCTAAGGAAGTCATGAACCAGCGTCGATGAGATAAGCTGTGCTTTAAATGTGGCCTTTCAAGTCACATGGCCAGCTCTTACTAATAAAAGAAGCCAAGGAACGGCGGCAACAAACAAGTCAATGTTATGCACAAGAGCGGCTACGACGCCACTGGAGTACCTCCGCTACCCCTGAGACAGCTCAATGCTATGTATTAACGCATGACTTTAGACGAGCTAAAGGAAGCTCATATTCATACTCAACTTAAGGAAGCCTTGAGCGGTGAGGAAGTGAAGCAGCTAGCCGAAGAACTTTGGGAGCTAGACATCGAGGATTCATCGCCAAAATCCTTTGAATAGGCCACGAAGCCTGAGGAGTCTAGCGCAACGAGCGTAAGCAGTAAAGAAAGTGTAACTAAGTATATAATCGCCTAAGAAGAACTCAAGGGTATTTAAATTAATAGCCTAGGTTATTAGGAACTTAAGACGGACTCCAAGGGTAAGGGGGTAGCTTGAACTCTAGAGCCTGGGCCACCTAGTCCTCAACTCACGAGACCATTATACGGCGAAATCTAAGAAGTTACTTAATAAGAAAACCAACTAACGCTAAACCTTAGTAGTTATTATTAAATGAATATAATTACATGCGTAACTTATAAGAAACTTAGTACTATTGCAAGTAAAGAACCTTAGTAGGGGGAATACTATGAAGTAGTTTATTAAAATTACTAATAAATTTATTAGAAGCAAATTAAGTATGAGGGTGTGCTAAGCACGTATTTTTAAGTAATTCTAAGAGAATATATACTAGTACTTAATGTGCTATACTAATTAAAAGTAGGATCGCGGTGAGAAATCTTAATAAAAGAAAAAAGAACACGCATATGAATTAACACTACTAATAAGCTACGCAGTTATTATAAGCACTACAACCCAAATAGCCAAGAGAAGTTGAGAACTATGTATATTTATGACATACTTTGCACTACGCTCAAATAAAGATTATAAAGAAATGTTCTTACTAGCCACATATATTACAAGTACTTTAAAGCCAAGTAGTTGGCTACTATAGGCGATTAATATTTAATAGTGAAAGTTAATATTAAGAGAGTAAAGCTTAGAGCAATAATGAATTCTAAGGCACAAAGGAACTTTATAGCTCTTGCTATTGTACTCCAACACTTATTACCAACCAAAGTTAAGGCAAACGAGTACAAGCTAGTACTCGCTAACGAAGGACTTGCCGCGCAAGGCTTGATTAATGTGCAAATAAAGCTAGTTTACATGAGGATTAGCGAATATTCTAAGTATATTTAATTTAATGTTACGAAAATTGAAAAACACAATATTATCTTAAGACTATTATAAATAAAAAAACACAATTCTAATATTAATTGAAATACACTACAAGTGCAGTTTAATAATTGTACAACTTGCTTTCAAAATAAGACTAAAGTAAGACGCTTTTGAGAAGTTATTACTACCTTTAAGGACAAAACGGAACACTAAGAATAGGGTTCAAAACAAGATGTACTAGCAGTATACGCACAATTTGCGATACTATTCCACGAGGAAAAAGGCAAGAAGACCTTGCCAAAACATTAGGACTATAATTATTAAATTAAGTTGATTAATAGTATTAAGCTAATCTTTTAATTATTATAAGAATATTTGGTAATAAACTTAATAATAATTAAGTAATACATTAATAAGAATATAGCTAAGGGCTTTATTTGAGAGTTTAAATTCCCGTGGGGATTTAATATTCTTTTTGTGAAAAAGAAGAACAGCGGACAAAGAATGTGCATTAATTATAAGCAGCTAAACAACGCTATTAAGAAGAATCAATATGCACTATTATTAGCTAAGGAGCTGAGGAATAAACTTAGCGAAGTTAATATTTTTACTTAGTTAAACCTGCAAGAAGCGTATAACCTCGTGAGAATGGCTAAGGGGGAAGAACAAAAAACAGCATTTTGCACACGTTTTGGTTATTACAAGTACATAGTTATGCCTTTTGAACTAACTAATGCACTTACTACATTTCAATGTTTAATTAATAATATTTTAAGGCAATACTTAGACGTAACTTGCATCTACTACTTAAACAACATTTTGGTTTATTTCAAGATAAAGAAATAGCACGTGAAGAACGTGATTGCTATTCTCAAGAAACTAAAGGTAGTATATATGCTTCTTAAACTAAAGAAATGTTATTTTCATGTAAATAAGGTTGTGTTTCTTAGCTATGTAATTATTACTACTAAATTGGCTATAAATCTTAAAAAAATCAAAGCAATTATTAAATAAATTAAACCTATAAACGTTAAGAAAGTACAATTATTTCTAAGATTTACTAACTTTTATAAGCGATTTATTAAAAGCTACTTAGAGATTACTAAGCTACTTACAAAGTTGACTTACAAGAACAAAGAGTTTTACTAGACGAAAGAAACTAATTAAGCTTTTAAGGCTTTAAAGAACGCCTTTATTAAAAAACTAGTACTTACTGTTTTTACACTTGATAAAGAAATACAAGTGGAAATGGATTCTTTGGACTACGCTATTAAAGCCGTACTTAGCCAGCTCGGCGAAGACGAAAAATAGCAATTAATTGCATACTACTCGCGGAAATTATTATTAGTAAAACTTAATTACAATATATACGATAAGGAATTACTAGCAATTGTGAACATAGTACGCGAGTGAAGGGTTTATCTTAAGGGCGCTACTTACAAGGTACAAATTCTAATAAATTATAAAAATCTCATTTACTTTACTACTATAAAAAAACTAAACTAATAATAAGTTTAGTGGTATAAAATACTTTTTACAATTAAGCTTTGAATTTCTTATGTTAAGGGAATAAAAAATGCTAGGGTTAACGCTCTTAGCCGGAAACTAAAGTATCTTAAGAATAAGACGCATGAATTGCACACTGTACTTAAGAAGAATAGCGATTTGTTGGTAGTTAACCACAAGCAGCTAGCGGCAACTAGTTAGCTAGTGTTCGAGGAAATTTGAAAAGAATACGCTAATAACTTAATCGTAGCTAAACAAAAAAGATAACTAAGCAAAAGATTCTTTTTCTCTTTAAGTAAAACTCTTTTATATTAAGAACAAATTTATGTTTCTACTAGGGACAAAACTAGCTTTGTTAAATAACAACATAAAGCACTTGCTTATAAACACCAGAAGATAACTAAAACACTATTAAGGCTTTCTCGAGAGTACTACTTCTTAGGTATAAAGAAAGTAGTTAAAAACGTAGTATTATTATGCAACACATACATTTGAAATAAGGCAAATCACTATGCTTTATATAAGCTTATAAAATCGCTAGCAATACTACTACGCTCATGAAAGTCAATTGCATTGGACTTCGTGATTAAGTTACTACTTTTAATAAACTTAGTTATAAGAATTAAATACGACTTAATTTGTGTAATTATAAATAAGTTCACGAAGTACGCGTACATAATACCAATACTAAGAACCTAAAGCGCGCCTTAAATGGCGCAAGTATTTCTTAAGATAATCTTTGCAAATTACAAAATATTAAATAAAGTTATTTTAAATAAAAATAAGCTTTTTACCTTAAAGTTTTAAAAAACTTTAGTAGTACTTCTTAAAATAAAGCAAAAGATATTAATAGCTTTTTACTTGCAAATAAATGCACAAATAAAACAAATTAATTAAATAATAAAAATATATCTCTACTACTATGTTAATTACAAATAAAACAACTAGGTACAACTACTTTTACTTACTTAATTTGCATACAATAGCGCAAATCAGAAGATTATTAGAGTATTACTATTTTACGCAAACTACGAGTACAACTCAATGGCATATAATACACTAATCGCAGGTTAAGGGACCGCGCAAAAAGTCATGCTTCAAGGAGATAAACTGAAGTAGCTGCATAAGGAATTATTTAATAATATTCTATTCATTGCACGCAGATTAGCCATTTATTACAATAAAAAGCGTAGCATGAAACCAATGCTAAAAGAGGGAGATAAGATTTACTTACTTAGAAAAAATATTGCAACTAAACAACTAAGTTATAAATTAAATTATAAGAAGCTAAGACTATTTAAAATTGCAAAAGTTAAAAAACTAGTTAATTTTCAATTAGCACTTTTAAAGACTATAAATATTTATTTAGTATTTCACATATTTCTTTTTAAATCAGCACCGCCAAGAGCACCAATTGCTTTTATTATAAAAATCTAATTAATTAACTTAAACGCTAAATATAAAGTAAATTTTTTTTTAATTATTAGTACTTTTGCAAAATCGCCAAATACTTAATCAAATAAAAAAGATACTTACAATTAAAAAACACTTAGAAATTTAAATTTAATTTTCATTGCTTTAAGCTGCTTACTAATTATCATTAGTAAAACTAATAAAAGCCCAAAAAACAATATCCCCAAAGTCCGATAACGCCTTATTAAATAAAAAGAAAACAAAAGAATTATTAGTAAACAGCGGCGTAGGCGAGCAAGCAACGAAAGCCCCCTTGTTTTTCTTAGTGGCTTTACGCGCCTTAGCTTCTTTTAACTTATTTATACTCCTCAAACCATAGCAAAGCATTTTGGTTTCCCGTTTCTTTAAGAACTTGCACTATTGCGCAAGGCGGTTTAGGCGACTAGTGGCCGCGGCCATGGCTTGCGCCAGCTGCGCCGCCTCATCGCGAGCTTATTGCTTCTTTGTATTTAACTTGGTTTTCGCTCTCTTTAGAGCTTCTTAGTCGCTTATTGCAAGCATTTCAACATCACATTTCTTTCCCAAACGAGTATACTTTAAGCAATAAGTTAAAGTGCTCGTGGAAGATACAATGCACGTCTTCTTGGTTTTCTTGCATAATAAATAAGGCATAGTTTTAATTTCAAAGGTTTTAATTTTATAAGCAAAAAGTAAGTATTTGCGGATTTTCTTATTTAAATTAAATAATATAATAAAAAAAGAAAACGATCATAAGCTATTATTAATATTCTCTTTAGTATACTTAAGCGTAAGAACTACGCTAAGCAAAAAAGAAGATAGTATTACGAACTTATCGCGTAGGAAGTATTACGTGCGTTTTAGCCTTAAGGCTTAGCAAACTATTTGCACAAAAAAGTTAATATAATTACATAATAAATCTCAAGATCTTAGGAATTTAAGAATTTATAAATCTATAAAATCTTAGGATCCTAAAGATCTCGTAGTATAAAAAGTTTTATATAAAATTAGCACATTTACCATTAAATAAAAGCTTTGTGCTTAACTTAAAATAATATCTTTACTTATACTTAATCACTATCTTTAACTGTACGTAATACATCTACTTCTTAATTATTCGAAATTAAACCCGCACACTTAGTGTTTGCATTAAGTGAACATTGCGATCGTGACATGCGATTAGCCTTCAAAATCTGCTGTACGACAAAGAATATTGGTGTGAGTGCAGCGAGCTTAACATTAGCCACTAGCGCGTCAGCGTCGTCAAGCGGCCGCAACTCTATAGACAGCAAGCGGGGGTTAACTTGGTCTTGGCGTAGGAGTTGTTGAAGGTGTTGAGTCTTCTTTGCAAAGTTTTATTAATTCAACTCGTTTGGCTTGCGAAAAAGCGCATTTGCTAAAGGGTTATAAATTCCAAGGCGGTACGTGATTATGAAATTGTAGTTCGCTAAGAGCTCTGCCCATTTTGCTTGCTTAGCATTTAATTGCTTAGAAGTCATAAAGTATTTCAAGGCTTTATGGTTCATCATAACACGGACTTGGTGAGGAGCTTTTGCCAACTCGGCTCGCTAGTGCCCAAAGGACCTAATGATAGCTAGCATCTCTTTATTGTGTACGGCGTAGTTGTGTGACGCTTGCTCTAGAAAGACAGCAATCACGTGTGACTGCTGCCTCACATTACAACAAGAGTTCTGTGAAGATAACAAGACTACCTTAGAATCTATAACTACGGAGGAAAGAAGGTCAGGAG
>JAFJYG010000761.1:0-26287 GCA_017366145.1 Cadophora sp. M221
GGAGGGGAGGAGGGGAGAAGGCCGACGTGCTGGTTTTATTAGCCGGCCGCAGAACGCATATCGGTTGACGTAAATTGCTCAAACTCGGACCCCACTTACCGATTTTATCAGATGTTTTGGCCTGCTCTGCCGAGTTGAGTCGAATGCCCTACTGTAATCTGTGGGAAAAGGTATGGTAGGTAGGTACCTAGGTAGGTAGATTGGGGAAGGGCTGATTTGAGAGAGACTTGAATTACAGTAAGACCTAGGAACTGATAAGAACTATCTAGAGAAAATATTAATAAATAGTGGCCAGATGGCTTACTGGCACTGTCAGGTCCCGAGGCTCCTAGGTACCTAGGTCTACAGGTTTCTCTAGTACCTACCTACCTACCTACCTACCTACATACCTAGGTACCTAGGTATGTATGTACTGTACCTTGCTGACTCGAGTCGACCAGTCAGTCACCGCGGTTTCAATTCCTCTCCACTTGCCTGCCTGTCATCTTCAACGGTTTTCTCGGGAATCGATTTGATCAGATTCGCGGCCAACGGGCTCTGCTCGCTGGGCCAATCCGATGCTGGAAGCCCATGCAGCGGCAGCAGATCGATGCAGCCAGGTGCAAGGGCCTTGCGACATGTACTGTTCTAAACAGAGTACATGAGATGATGCGAAGCAGCTGGCCGAAAAGTCGTTCTCTTTTCTCTCCCTTGCTGCCGTCGATGACGAGGCGACGACCTGGTATAGGCTCTGCTCTTGGACGGGAAGCAGGCATGGGATGCAAAGCTACATTCAGACTGGCCACTGTAATCATCCCATTTATGTGCATCGGTTCGTCGCATCCAGCTCAATGCGTGTCTGGTATCCAAGCAAAGCATCTCTTTTGTTTTGAAGGCAAGACCCTGTGCAGTCGACTACCGAGGAGTGCGTTACAATGAGGGGCAGGCTTGTGGCGGCCTAACAGCTGCTGGTCAAAAGGGCACAGCTGTCTATCTGAAGACCTCGAAGGCCGATTTAAAGGAGATCTGTGTAACCGTCCTATCCCATTTATTACTAGCCGCCAAGGTGGCCAACCGACATTTGTCGACTTTCCAATTCTTCATCCCATTTTCTCTCATTGCACCACGATGAGAGACAGGCCCACGACGGAGAAACTACTTGCAGCAGACTTGGTGTATTGGATTATCATCACGCGCACCACCCGGAACCCTGCATAGATGAGACTGAGACTGAGCGGTGTCGAAAGTCAAGACCGCAAGTATCGTATGGGATGGTACTTTGCCTCGTTCGTTCGGACCTCCCAGTTCAGCCAATGCGAAAGGAAATGACCTGGACTCGGAACATGATGGAGTCCTTCCCGTTGGAAAGTACTTTCAGCGGCAGTAGTGTGCAGGAACCTTTGTCTTGTTCCAGCAATCAGAGAACAGAAGTTGCTATTCAGAGTTTCCACCCCTGCTCTCTCTCGAATCTTCATTCTTCGGGTCAGCTCCCGCGGCCGCCCCAAAACCCTGGGCAATGCTCGTGATTAGGGCTCTTCGAACGCGCCTCGAACCGGCGCGCCGTTGATGCCGAATTCCAACCCTCGGCATCCCGAGCTCTTTCAACCTCAAGCCGAAACGGAAATGGAAAGCCGTGGTGCGGAATAGTGCCTACGTAGTACTGGAAATTCTTTCCGCAGCGCAGCTCATACAAATTCCTACCAGCATTGAGTTCACAGTTCTTCTCGCAAAAGAGACCACTTGGCCGACGAACTTTCATCCACTCTTCCGGGAAGTGGAAGTTGGGGGGTCGGTGGCGGAATGACAAAGTTCCGAAGTACATATGGGAGGGGTGTCTTCTGACTCCTGTGATTGGATTACTGTGCAATACATAGACAATTCCCAGAACAAGGAAATAGTCGCTTATTTCCGCTATGGCACCTAAGTGGTTGTCATTTGAGGATAGGATGTGAAAGCTTGCCATATTCCGAAACGACACAGCTTGACGTCAAATCTTATCGTCCATCGGCGAGCCGATTTCCTGAGGTCTTTGATTTTGCCTTGCCCGGCTGCATCGTAAGCGCAAGCTAGTGAATGTCGAGTGGAAGAAATTTGTTTTGATAGGGTGGATGAATCTCAACAGTGCGACCTGTAGAGGCGTACAACATTTGGATTGCTTCCTTTTAGATGAATAACTGGTCTAATTTGGACACGTACAGCTCCAACACGGCTACGTGTGACGGCTGTTAGTTGTGCAGTTTGCATCCTACCTCATCATGATTGATCTGATCAGCACATTCTGATATTCCAAGTTGGAGCCTCTTTTGGTGGTGGATATTTCGATATAAATAGTTCCTGGTTTGCACATGCTTTCTCCAACGACCGGAGACTTCCACGTCGAGACCAATCGCTCATTCTTATCGGGTATTCAAGGCTTTCTGTAGAGTTAAGAGAAATATACACCACTTTCAAGGCGTAGAGGTGTCTCAAGAGGGACCTAAAATTCCCGAGGAGTTCCAAGCAAGTTGATCGGGGAGAATGGCGCCTACCAAACCGGCTTGCATCATGCCACTTGTGGCCCTTTTCAACAGTGGCAAATTAACTTTGCCTAATCCTGAACGTGGACTACGTTCGTGAATCCTTAGAAGACTCGAACATACAAGACAACAAACTGCAGCGGGCCGAGCCTTCTTTACCACTGGCGGCTAAAGAAGTAATTTGAGTTCGCCATTTGAGACTTTTTGGACAGCGTTGGAAGGCCTCCTCAGCATCCGTGAATGATTAAGGGCCATCATTTATGTGACTTGCAAAGCTTGTGAATGGGAGGGCGCTTCAAGAATCACGATGCCAAGGACAAAACGTGGGGGTTGAAGTCGATCTCGGAACGAGTGAACCGAGCGGTTGGAACTCCAGATAAATGTAGGTGCATGAATAACAAGTCCATTATTTCAAATGACGTGTCTACATGAAACAAAGTACGGAAAGACCTATTAGCTGGAATAAAGTAGTACGATTAAAGATAAGGATATGTCTTGGGCTGGGACTGGAGATCAAGGATGTTGAGTTTAAGCCGCTCAAGATAATCAATCGTGCTAGGACTAAACAAACTCATGTGGAGAGAAGTTATGTACAATTATTTCAAGCCTTGAATAAATTTTGACACATGCAATGGAACGAGAAGATTTAACTTGGAAGGCTTTACTCTAGAAACGATATTTGTCCAATGTAGCTTTTTCCACATACCCGAGCTACCTAGACAGGTTGCCATTTCCCTCGGTTGGTGGAGACAAACAATGGTAGCCTATAGGCTAAGCAACAATTAAAACTTTGGTACAAAACCCCTTAGTTCCAGGCCAATCGTCATGAACTATGCCTGAACATTACCGATGCACCACAATTGTTTCCGCTGCCTTTAGGGCCAGCACACACAAACCCTACGAAATGGCGAATGTCAATATTTTGTTAGATCACGTGGCACACTGCAAGCGAGCCTCAGGGCACTTGCAACAGCGAAACCGCGGCGTAAAGAGTATGTTTCTGGAATCCATGAGACGTGATTGCTCCTGATCCAATGTTTGCGTGCGTGCTTGTAAATGTCTGTTGAAAGCGACAGTCTTGGTTGAAGTGGTAAATAGAAGAAGGCTGGCTATGACGGTAAATGTACGCACGGGTCTGTTGATTCAACTAGCCAGCCCGACCAATTAAACGGCTCGGTTAGGGCGTGAGGCAAAGCCAAAGGCTTCTTTCTTCTCTTCTTACCTCACCTTCGAAAATTCACATCGAACACGACAGACCGGCACTTCCCTTCTCCTCTTCCCACACAACAATTCTCCCACTCGTCCGCCGCCTGCAACGCCCGCGACAGACCAAAGCCATCTGCGAGGCCTCCCATCCCATCCCATCCCCGACCAGACCAGACTTCTGCGCAGCCACCGAGCGAGACTGAGCCAGAGTTTGGGCCGATCGATAAACGAGACGCGAAAGCAAACCGCACCTCACGCGGCAATCGCGAACCTCCACCTCCACAGACAGACAGGTAGCCAACACCACACCAACACCACCAGGCAAATAACGACATCGCCATCGGCCACGCCCACCACGACTGGGCGCATCGAGCCATTGATTGCTCCTTGTATCTCTACAACGCGCACATAAATAGCACCGGATTTGCTCGCCCGCGCAATCCACTGAGGTTCGTCAATCAATCAATCAATCAATCAATCAATCCATCCATGACACAGTGTCGCAATCCTGTCCTGCCCCTTCTGCCTACACCAAACCGCACCATAGCACAATACAACTCTAACTGCCTCGCTGCTTCCAGATCCTCACCGAGTACCTCCGCCTTCTGACCTGCCTCCACAGAGAGTGCCGCCGATACGATGCCCGTCTCTTCAAAGCGCTCCGTGCGAGCTCGCAAGGAAGTCAATAAAGACGTCGAGGTTCCCGACTCCTCCCCCTCCCGCCCCGCAAAGCGAAGAAAGAAGGAGAACATGAAGGTGAGTCGAGATACCCAGGCACAACCGGCAACAACTCTGACCGCATCAAAGGTCGAAGAGCCCGTCGAGGAGCCGGTTCCAGAGGAACCAGAGCCGGAGAAGCCTCTTCCCACCAACCGCGCCGATATTGCAATGGACGACGACAGATTGATCGAGACCGTCATCCCCTTCCTCGCCCTCCCTCCTCGATTTGTCCAAGTTGCGAAGGATCACACCAATGACAAGTTCAAGGAGACCCCAAATCAATCCGTCACGGCCTATGCCAAGCTGGCTGGTAGGGACTGGTCTTTCTATGTTACTACAGTCAAGGTTACCATCGGCCGACCACCAGAGGGAGAACCAGCAGTACTGTCGGGTGAGGGCGACAGTCAATCGACCGCCGTCCCTGCCAAGGAGAAGGAGAACCTTGTACACATTGATCTTGGTCCGAACAAGGTTGTCTCGCGATCCCACTCCGAGATCTACTATGATACCGACTCGGAGCATTGGACCTTACTTGTTCAAGGCCGCAATGGCGTCAAGATTGACAATATTAGTCTCCGCAGAGGAGACCGCCATATCCTGGTCAACGGAGAGGTTATCGAGATTGGTGGTGTTGAGATGATGTGGGTTATGCCTACACCCAATGGAACTCTGCAGGTTCACGATAGGTATTTGCAGAGAGCCGGCTTGATCCAGATCGTGGACGACGACAAGACACAAGACGGATCCAACGGCTCACCCACCTCTGGACCCCTTCAGATCCCTTTGAACGGTCAGATGCCAATCGCCCCCGCTCCTCCCAATTACCGACGCCCAGGAACTCCAATTAGCGCGAGAAGTAAGGCCCCATACTCAATAGGAAAGTCTCCTGGATATCCTGGTGGGACAATGCTCATGAACTCCGAAGATATTGACTACAGCCTCGATGCCAATGGCCATTTGAAACCCTCGTACAGCTATGCTCAGTTGATCAGCCAGGCCATCCTCCACGCGGAAGGCGAGAAGCTTACGCTCGCTGGCATTTATAACTACATCACGGATAAGTATGCTTATTATCGTCAGCAGGTTCCTAGTGGATGGCAGGTAGGTTTAGGCCACCAGATATCAAGGATTATGGACATGCTGATATTTTCATAGAATTCCATTCGTCACAATCTCTCTCTGAACAAGGCCTTCGCCAAGGTTGCTCGTGAGACTGATGAGCCTGGCAAGGGTATGAAGTGGCACATTGTACCGGAGATGCGCGATGACATGGCAAGAAGCTGTTTCCGAGGCGGCCGAGGAGGTCACCGAGGCTCGCCTGGCACTGGTTCACCAGCTGCTTTCGTGGCTCGGATCCCCAAGGAGTCGATTCAAAAGCTGAAGCCCTCCCCTGCATCGCCTGGCTTGAGTTCATTCAAGTCAAACGACCCTCAACAAACACCCGACCGAGGAGGACAAATGTCGCGATCGATGGAGGAAGTTCCTGGTGATGGAAGTCCGCTCCCACGCCACAAGAGACAGCAAGGAAATTCGTTTGGTCTTTCTGATGATACTCCTGGATCTCCACCTACTCTTCCGTCTTCTATGGTGCATGAAGAAAGCTCGTTCGTAACCCCCGCTCCTCATCGTGTTCATCCCCGTCTTGCTCCTCCAAGCACAGCTCAACGACCGAGTCAACATATGCCAACCAGTTCTCCAGCTCCCTTTTGGAAATACGCGGACATCGGCAACACGCCAATGAAGGGACCGTCGTTTGACTTGAGTCCTGTTAAAGGCTCGGCTGGCGGTCCTGCTCTCCCTCCAAGCAGCAGCCCTGCCCCAGTCCGTCGATCTTCCGCCGCCAGTCCTACCCGAACCACTTTACCTGTAAAGCAGGAAGACTCCGAGGAGATCGAGGAGGAGGGCCAAGGCTTTGATCTTGCTAGGTATGAAAGCCCTCCATGAAATTCCGAGCAAGGCTTTGCTAATATTTGCCACAGAGGTTTCCAAAGCATTAGTTCTTTCCATGCTCCTGCTGCTACCAGTGTCACCGTCGCGAGAGCTGGGCAACTTTGAGTTTGACCTTTTTTCTCCTGTTTTTTCGTTTACTGTAATTATGTCTGCGTGCTTTTCTCAACAAAACAATTGGCGTTGGTTTGTTTCCTGGAAACTTCGGTGGTGCGGCGATGAAAGGGTAGATGGATGGATGGACGTGAGACGATTTCATCCCAATTCCGTTTTACTTTCTGCCACGATACTGCATAGCGAAAGGTGGTCATCTGACGGTTGTTTCTAACGGCCACAGTTTGTAACAAAATTTGCATGGAGTAATGGAACTCGTTGCTTTTCAGGGGTGTTTGGTATGATTGGTTGGGTTTGCTGTAGGCTTATTTGCGTAGGTGTTAGCAATCAATCGACAGGACTTCACTCATTTGTGTGCACGATGCTAAGTGAGACTGATGATGCCCTCTTTCGGTTTCATTATCCAGCTTTGTTTGATCATGTTGGAACCTGACACTAAAGCTTGGGGATTCGGAGAAACGTAGTAGGATCCTGGTAATGTTCCTTACCTAGTCATTCAAGCAGGGTTGAAGATTTCAACTTCCACCTGATGATCGATAAATGGGCTCCTTTAGTATTGGAATAGGGTGTCCATATCTACCACCGCGAGCTGGCCATCCCACTCGAAGCCGCCTCGTTCACTACCCCTATCCCGCCAGAACCACCCTGATCTACTACTGTGCTCACAAGATATGTCACTCTTCAACAACGTACTCCATCGGGCTCGCGTCTTGCGGATTTGGAGATGATCTCTTATTAGATTTATGGACATGGAAAATGCGTGTTCTCTAATATGTGCACGGTCGAAGCAATTGAGAACTGTATGAACTGTGGAGGAGAGGTTCTAGAGATTGTGGAGAGAGCCTGCTTAGGATACACTTGTCGAGAGGGAATGTTAGGAAGATGTTCTACGATCTTATGCACCTGTTTAATTCGAGATTCATTCCTAGGCATGATCATTGATATAGGGTTTGTTTTGTTAGTTGTAGTGAGGATGATTTTGAAATAAATATGTTAACATTATTAGTATATGCTTTTCGTTTAGATTTATAGTATTTAAAATATTTTCAGCTTTAGATATTCGGATTGAGCTTCCATCTTTGTCCTGCCTAGCAGTTCCTTGAACATTGCAACGGCAGGAATGCCTCATATGCCCCGTACTGCCACCAGAAACACGCCTGAAGGCAAGCGCTAAAGGCCCTGTAATTTAAGCGAGAAACACCAAAATTCAGGCGGTATATCAAAAGTAGTGTTTTTAGGTGCAATTTCTACGACTTGCTATGATACAATTGAAAGCAGCTTTTCCCTTCACAAATAGCAACGTCACATTGTTTACAACCATACACAGTAGCTTTCCTTTGCCTTAGGCGGTTAGTATTAAGGCTCCCAAGAGCTACTCTCAGAAATAAGGGTTTGTTGAGGTTTTGAGAATGCACCGCACAGGAGCTAAAGGCCCCTGTAAATGCAGGCGCTACAGCAACCACCTTCAGGGGCTGGTGCACACCACCACGTGTTAATGGCAGTACGGGGGATAGCTTCCGAAAGTTGTTGCTGGCAGTACTTCAGTTACTTCCCGTGTAAGGCTCTTGGATAAAAGAACTTGTTGATGCTTGCTTGAGGAGGGATATGTCTTTTTGATTACAACCGGTGATAATTATCTAAGCCGGTACCTAAAGTATATTACAGTCGAGATATGTATACTCGTCTCATCGGCCGTGAGAGTGGAGGGCAAGATTCATAAGGTGTACACACAAACATAGATGTACAAACACAGACCACCACCAGTGTGCCACGAGAAAACCACCAAACAAGTATCAGTACAGTACAATCAATTCAAACAAATAAAGCCCAGAAAAAGAGCTCATACGCCGCCCAAATGCTTCCTTCCCCGCCCCTACCATATTTTCAATCCCCACTACCCCTCATTTTTATGTCTTGGTGGTTTTTTATGATACAGGAGCACTGGAACCGCCGCGACGCTTGGGGTTCGTGTTGCGGCCAGGGCGCTTCTTTGGTGAGCTGGTCTTTGAGTCGGTGCCTTCGATGAACTTGAGCAGCTCGTCGATGCTACGAGAATCGAGTCCCTTTCGAGGATCGCGTCCAGATGTAGCCTCGGCAGTCTGGCCGACTTGAGGCTGAGGACGGGTTCGGCCGAGGGTTACACGTGGGGAGACTTGGATACCAGCGCGGAGACGACGAGCCTCGACATCCTTCTCGTGTTTGGCGATCGAGACGGCGTTTTGGGTCAGCTGCTCGAGCCAGCTCTCAGCTTCCTTGGTGTTTTTGTCGGTGGGGCCGAGGGCCGTGAGGAAGATGTTGTAGGATTGTCGCATGCGGTTCACGGCGGCCTTGGGATCTTGGTCAAGAGCAAGAGCTTGGGCGAGTTGGAAAAGGAGAGTTGCGGCGTTGATGGAGTCCTTGCCAAAGACAGACTCGCACACTGCGAGGGAAGCCTCGAACCAGAGGCGAGACTCGTGGTACTCCTTCAAGTGCTGGAGCATGACAGCTGCGTTGTTGATGGTTGTGATGGAGTCAGGGTGGTTGGGGCCATAGATGACTTTCCAAAGTTCCAAAGCGTGCTTGATATAAGTCAATGCTTGCTTGGTGTCGCCGTTAGCGTGTCCGAAAAGTCCTAGATTGAGGTAGCTGAGGAGAGTCTCAGCATTGTCAACACCAAGAGTTCTCTCAGACACAATGACTGCCTTGCGGGCAAGCTCCACAGCGGCCTCCTTCTCTTCCAGTTGGTAATACAACATCGACAAGGTGTTGTAAACTCGTGCAACTTCAGGGTGAATGATGCCATAGATCTGCTCGTGCAGAGAGAGGGATTCGAGAAGTAAGTCTTGACCAAGCTTCTTCTGGTTCTGCATAATTGAAATCCGGCCAGCCTCAAGAGCTTCCTCTGCGAGAGAACTTCGCGGGGATGCTTCTTTGATGACGGGGACAATGTTGACAATGTCGTCTGGCACGAAAGTATGAGGAGTTGAAACCTTTACAGAGGCAATAGAAGCTGGGGATCCGTCACGAGCCTTCTTCTTCTTCTTGCTAGTCTTCTCGCCATTTGGAGCGTTGTCCTTGGCGTGCCCGTTGACAGCAGGCTCAACAGCACCGTTGGTGGCCTGAGGAGTGAAATGGTAATCCTTCAACTCAAGTTGCAGCCCAAGCTTCAAAGAGACCTCTCGAAGGAGCTGAACTGGCTTAATGTTGGCAGCCCAGGGGTCTTCGATGGTGTATTGGTAACGTCTGAGAATCTCGCCTTCAATTTCCTCTCGTAAGCCCTCTGGAGATACCTTTTGGAAGTCCAGAGCAATTTCTGAGTAGAGCGCAGACATGCTCTCATCAATGTCTGCCTTGGGCTTGGAGTTTAGACCAGTCCCAAGCAAGCAATTGAGGAGGTGAGCAATGCAAGAAGCAGTCAAAGGCGTAGGTAGATATCGGAGGTATTTGCTTGCAACATGCTTGAAGGCTCTGGAGACCATTTCTTGGAGAGTAAGAGCTCGTAAACATTCGAGTCTCTTGCCATCAGCAAGTCCGGCAAGCTTGCCTAAGTATCTGATATTGATACCTCTCTTGTGCAAAAGCCGGCTCAATGATTGTCCATCCATTGGGAAGCCAACATCACCGTCCTTCAGGTCGCTAATCAACTCTGGAAGTACAGTGGCCCGGAGAAACTCGCATGCCAGTTTGACGTCCTGCTCATCCTTTGCCAATTCTTCTTTATCGGCATCAGTCTCTGGAACCTGTCCGCTGAACGCATCGGGGTTGAGAGAAAAGCTGAAGTTGGAGATGTCAATTCGTTCCTTGTCAAATTCAGGAGCATCATCTGATTTTGCAACCGTTTTATCTTCATCGGAGGTGTCCTTTCCCTCGTCCTTTGAAGGATCCTCGCCAGCCTCGCCTTCAATTGCCTTGGTATTGGCTTTCTCGGGATCAGCTGCCCTTCTCTTCTCCAACTCTCCATTGATCCACTCTCGTAACTTGGATTTCGAATAGGCCTCGACAAGTTCAGGTCTCAAGACAGTCATCCTATGTGGATATGCACTGTTGCTTGCCCCATTCACCTGCTCCGGACTGCTGATTGCAGTTCCATATTCCTCCATCCAGGAAATGTCCAGAGGTGTGATTCTATACAAATCAAGGACATACTTTCGGCCATCCGTGCCAAGGAGGCCCTTGGTTTCCACACTACCCTCAAGTACGTGCTTCTTGCCAGCCTTATCCCAGACCGCGTGCTGCTTGACCTTCAAAGCCTTTGAAAGCTTCTCGAACACAGGCACAAATCGTTCATCGGAGGCTACCACTTCCTTTCCATCGACCGCACCGTAATCGATCTGGTTCTCTCCAGGGTCTCGCTGCTTAAAGATACCAGGGACAATACTCTGGCCAACCAATCGCTTGCCCATGTAGTCAATCACAACAGTACCAGGCGTGAAAAGACCGTCGATGTCCAGTTGGTTTACCATTCGAACACCCATAACGTCCTTGCCGGTTGCAACTCTGGCTGCTTCATCTCCTCCCTCAGAAGCAAAAGTGCCCACGCCATCTGCACCAAAGGAGAAGAAGACATTGTTGTACACAAAGATCTGAGCGTCTCTTCCCTCGGTAGGGTTAAGAGGGGCCACTTCTCCTCGAGCAACCAGGATAGCACCTCTAGCAGCTGCCTCGTTGTAATCAGCGAAGAGTTTCGAAGTCAATCGCTCACGGAAAACACGGTCCTGGACGGTCTCCTTTGGCAACTCTCTTGTGGATTGAAACTCTTCGTTCCAGTCTCTTAGTGTTTCCGTATTTTCAATACCCGAGATCAAGTAACTCTCCTGTGTTCGAGTGATATCCGGTTGATGTGCAACCAGAGGAGATGTTGAGCTTGGTACTACCCATGGGCTTGCTGGGGTTGCATTTGTGATTTGGAAAGTAGCAAGTGGCTCCTTCAAGTTGTTGAACTCCTGTAGTTTTTGGAAAGAAGCATCGAAGGCCGGGGAAAGCTCGGCAAGCAAATTCAGGAGGGAGTGTGCTGAGTGTGCTTTTGGGGCACCGCGTGGGAAGGGATCGAACTTGGCATTTGAAGACTTGTTTACGTAGAAGCCGGAAACATGAGATGTGATCTGGTACTGCTCTCCCTCAATGGTAGTTACCTGAATGTATAGCAGATGGCCCTTTTGTCTCAAGTGGTATGGTGGAGGGTTCCAAGGAGATACTGAAATCGATTTGACAGTCTTGGGTGATGGGTCTTGGGCCTGTGGCAAGAGATTCGAAAGCACACCAGGAGCATCGAAATCGTACCCGGACATTGGGTGGGCAGCTGCACCATCTGCTAAGTTCTCACTGGCTGTCACGGAGTCGTGGAGTGAAAGTCCTGATAGCACACCATGCAGAGTGTCCGTTCGATCCCCAGCAGCACCGATGAGCTCTCTCACTCTAACGACATGTAACCTCGCCTCCTTTTCGGTGTATGGATCCTCAATGAGAGTCAATTCGGATTCGGACGTCAGGCCCTCGACTTCTGAAATTTGGATAAAATCGTTGATCCGTTGCCCCTTGTGCTCGAGGTGGAAACACGAGTACTGGAAGGTTCCTGGTGTCTCAATGACCGATTGACGTACATCATGGATTGCTTCTTGAGATGAGACCTAGTGCTGTAAGTATATGACATTAACCGTTAATGGAATGGCATACCATGATCTGGATCGTTTTGGGTTCATGTGGCAGATTGACCGTCAATTGAAAGATAGCTTAAATAAATCAGCCCATGTTCTGCTTGAAATACAACACCTTTCCGGTATGAAATATAATTTTATGGCGTACTCTCAACCTGTTCCTCCCCTTCAGCCTCCCTATTGGTGGTCGCATGCTCAACATCGGTGGTGGTGTTGTTGGAGCTCTCTGCAGAGCTAGCGGGAGTTTCTAAAAGACGAGGCCAGTCAGTCAAATGCTCATTTGCCATATAAAGATAGTTCGAGTTCAATTGAACTTCGGAATAACGGTGTTGGGGCTGTAAATCAACTTACCAGAGGAAACAGTCTTTGCGTCATTGGTTTCTGCCATGTTGAAGAAAAAGAGCTCGAAGATAAAGTACAGTCAGTGCAGCAATGCCAGAAAGAAACCCAGAGATATGCAGGCCAAGGAGAGACGGTGATTGTTGTTACAAGGAGGCAATTGGTAGAAGGATTATTGAATAGAGAGGAAGGAGGCTTTTCAGGAGAGATGCGATCCTGTAGGGATCAAAAAAATTCGAGAGATGCACGGGACGCTTCGGAGCCCGGAACAAACAGCCTTGCGCTGCAGCCAATCGGGACGCTGTTCGTTTGTTTACTGCATGAGCCGGCTGAGGGTCTCCCAATTTCAACAACAAGAATAATCAGAGCTGGGCTTCATTGCTTTTACTCCTTCACAGTTCCACATTTACAGCTTGCATTGCTTTCATTTTGATTCCTTATGTACTTGCTATGAACATTGCCATTGCTCCCTAGGAAACCCCAGACGTAAGCAATCCCTCCCTGTACGAGTCACCATTCAGTTTGGTTTGTTGACATTACACCAGACAGTCCAGTTATGGACCTAACAGCACCCTTTTCAAGTAGCAATTTGCATACATTTACACCAGTTAGGCGGCGGGAATCGACAATCAATACGAGGCTACTCAATGCCGACCAGGAGCAGGAATGGACAGCTGCGCGATGCCACCGACTACTTCGAGCCCTGACCTCGAGAGTAGCCATACTCAAAAAGGATCTTTCGCGCTTCCAAGCCACGGGGAAAGATACTGTTGAGAATGGAAGGGTGGTCGCACACCGAGATCCGAGTGCTGCTGATGCCGAGTGGACCAAAACAAAGAAGCGGATCAGACAAACATACTCAGGCAGAGGAGGGAGAGGTGGACATGGCTCAGAAGCTACCAAAGGGGGGTCTCGAGCCGTAGTGCCAAAGAAGGGAAGAGCATCTTTGCTTCCTGGAGAGGTTACGATTCCAACCCCTATACTTGCCCGGGCTAGGGGCGAGAACCCTCTCGTACTACCTCCCCTATGGCGGACAATCCTCGAACCATCGACAGAGATTCTCCAAAGAAACAAGCGTCCCAGAACACGGTATACGGCCAATGATGGAGAACACCTATCTCAATCATTCGAAACGTTACGGGACTTGCGGCAGAAGGTCCCGGCAGCACGGTATACGACTTATGAAGGCATATATAATGGACTAGAGGCATTACTTCGTACCACAACAAAGGATGGATCGGAAGAAAAGACGAAGCCAAAAGGGCCACGCTCATTGTTATCAACAGCACTTGACGCAGTTCCGCGCTATATCACCCAGCAAGAAGGCTTGCTAGAAGCACACATGGAGGAAACGCGTGGCAAAACAGCACTCAACCAGAGGGACATCTCAACCGAGATATATGACGAATTAGAGTCTTTTGGATCGTCTAGGCATGGTTGGAAACGCTTGAAGGTTATCGTTCGATCACATGGGATCCAAGTACTCAGCGATGCTATTCATTTGGGCATATTCGATGACGGATTCTGTGGTGTCTTGATTGCTCTTTGCATTAACTCATTTGCTATCGAAGAAGCCCAATGCCTTCTTTCGGCTCTGTTATCCTCGAAGCAATACCCAAGCCCGAAAACACTTTATGACACACTAATCCGTCCGTTTTCGATGCTACGGAACTTTACTGAATTCACTAGCCGCACATCCTTTCAATTTAGGGAACTGTCAAATATCCTTTCGAATGGACTGCTCCCTATTGAATGGCTTGCGACCAAAGAATTTGCACCTGTCTGGACCAAGGCTATTCAACACCTCACTCCCGGTATGATCGATGAGGATGCTGTTGCCTTCCTGGATAATGCGTTGTCCTTGCTGTCTTCTGCAAGGACGGGCTCATCTACTTCGACCAACAGTGCAGTATCGGACGCTGTTAAGAACACCTTCTCCAGCCTCCTCACAACTCTCTCGTCGATTGTGAGGCTGAGCAAGGAATCCCAACAAGAGGACGCAGGGAGTTTGGGTAACCCTACTGGATATGGCCACATCATTGCCATTCTGGAAGGAAGTCTTGTCCAAAGTGGTGCCTCTGATATGCAGATCTTGTTGTTGTTGTCGAATTTGATCGTCCGAGATGAATATCCCAACCTGGCTGACCGAGACGACTCGTTGATTGATATACTTATGGTCCGACTGCAGCAAAAGGATACCAGCTCAGGAGTTTCATCTGCATATACTGAAGCCGTCCATTTCATCTGTCAAGTCGCCCGATGCTGTGGAAGAGGATCCTCCAGCCCAGGTTTCGAACATCTCGAACAGATGCACCTGGTGATGGAGGTGTCAGCATCCGAGAACGATGGAAGCAGTTTTATTCAAGGGCTGATTGTCGACAGCGCCTTTGCGTTTGCCCAAAAAGTCCCAGACCGTAAGCACATTGACTATGCTGCCAGCGTGGACACCAAGTTCTGTGTAAGAAGGATTGACGTCGATACAAGTCTGCATGAATCAAGTGAAGACGGGTTTGACGATGAGATGAGCGGATTTCGTTGGGAGGAAGGCATCGGCGAGTGGGTGACCGCAACACCTGCGGCTGTTGCCAAAACAAAGATCATTGCCCCGAAAGCTTTTGCTGATGACTCCGAATGCGATACTCCATATCGACCTCCACCAAAACTGCGAAGACTCGAGAGCCAGCCAGCTCCAGTTGTGCATTTTAGCTCTTCTCCATTCAGTAGTCTGAACTTTGACAACTCGGTTGGTGCATACTCTCTACCAATGTCCCCCAGCGGCTTAGAACATGAGGTCGATGAAATTGTGTCCGAGGACGAAGCGGAGTCCGTTCTTGGAGGAAGAACTCCAGTCGAGAGCGATGATGAGCTTGGCTCGGAGTCATCTGCGTGCCTCGTGGAATCTGGATCTGAAGATGACATCGGTAAGATGGAGAGCTCGTTTGCCGAAGATTCTCTTGTCTCCCATGGTTCATCTACATCACTCGCAAGCCTAGCATCTCAGGGACGGCCGATGGTCAATAGAGCACCCAGACTTCACAGGAAGCTACTTCGCAACAGTCAAGACTGGCAAATTCTCGAAGACTCATTTGTCTCCAACACGTCTTCGGTAGTATCAAACGATGGCAATGACTCTACGGGATGCCGAGAGTTCGTCGACCGAGCACCAAGACTGGGGAGGAGGGCGCTTCGCTCGAGTCAAGCTTGGCAATTGTTTGACGACAGCGATGATGAGTTGAGCATCCTCTCAGGACCATCCCACAGCGATCAAGCTTTGAAAGATGTGACAAGCACGGGGAAATCCAATACTCGTCGTCCACGTCAAGTAAAGCCAGCAATGCCACCAGAAACCAGGTCCATGAAAGCTGTTCCTCTCAGCGACAGTGAAGACGAATTGTGCATCTGAATCAACATGCTCCAACTTTCCAACGTCAATATCGAAACCTCCAACGCTTAGAGTTGGTGTTTCTACCCCCAAGATGTTTGGTTTCGATGGTGGAGTGCGCTCCACGCGTACAGATCATTCTTGATTGATAAGATCCCAATCTTTCCATGTGGTTGGGCCAAGTGAAAGATGAGATGAAAAGGCCAACGTCAGCAGCACTTCACGAAGCGAAGCGAAACAAAAATGTCGGATCATCGACCAAAAGGGTGCCGAGAACTGACTGTTATTCCATTCTTAAGATTGGCAAGCAGGTGTGGCATTTTGTCGCGAGCTGCTGCGACGTTGTTTGTATCACCATGACTGTGGTCTATCGTTATGGGCATCGGGACCGCTGGACAAGACAGGCATGACGACTGCGTGGACGGAATGGAAAGTCCATCTCATGTTTTCTCCAGGACTTGTACTTGGGAGGGTTGTGAAGGGTTGACCTGAGACCGTGACGTGTCTTGGTAACTCGGCTGAAGCTGCCCAGTAGACCAAGTGAAACGAAGCTACTCTTTTAGACTTTGTAGATATACCTTTTTCTATTAACAGCACGAATTGATGTTTATCAGGGGCCATGGTATGATGGTGATCTTGATAGAAGACAGTTGAATTGAGTTTAATCCATCCATCGATCGATTACGTTGTGCTGCGTTTCCCCATGTCCAAATCTCCCCACACCGAGGCAAGCACCCCCCCAAAACAAGCGATATAAGCCCGCAGCGCGCAGCAAGCAAGACCATGCAAGGTGTGTGCTGGGTAAACTACCATAACTGGTGATTCCTTGTAATGGTGTTTCTAATGAAATGAAGCGAATTTACCACAGGGAGGCACAAATTTACTTTTCTCGACTCAAAAATATCAAGCGAGGCGAGATTGACACTAGCTTATTTCTAAATAAATCGCAACACGAGGATGAGGAAGAACAAGACCGATAGCACGAGCAGCGGAGATAATCCCTCTCCACATAATTTTCCGGCAGATAAATTATTGTTTAGCAGGTCTCCGTCTCCCGCGAGATTGCTGTGCTCGTACCGTAATCGAACGGGGATTTGGAAAGGCGGAGGTTGAGTGAGGTTGGAGAGGCGAAGGGATTGGCGTTTGCTTGCTTGCTTGGATGATGCGAGATGGGTGGATGGTGTGCGTTGCGGACCGGAAGGGTGGATTCGGATAGATTGATGTTTATTTTAGATTGGGGGTAGGGTTGGGGTTGGAATTCTTTGTTACTTGATTGACTGACTCGAAAAGATTGATTTGATTTGATTGGTTGATTGTTGGATGTTAGATGTTGGATGTTTCGTGAGGTGGGGAGTATGGCTTGGGTAGAGGATGGAGATATCAAATGTTGTTTTGGAGATGGTACGACGTCCAAGAGTACTGTACGTATTCTTAGTTGAAGGCTAAGAGATCGGTAAGACTTGTCTGTTTTGTAAACAGACGTGTCGTGTGAGAGAGTTATCTGATGTCTGCTGTACTTTAGAGGACCAAGCGCTTATCGATGAACGAACTGATGTGTGATGATGCGAGATGATGTGAGTGCTTGCGTACGTGCATACCAGACGGTTTGATGCTCTTCGTGGCATGAGCACACCGTGACCGTCGATGATTCAGAAGGCTGAGAGATGATGCGGTATGGTACCGAAGTTTGGCCTGTTGGTAGGGAAAGGCATGCATGGGTCGGTGATATTTATGGCAGGGAGGTACAGTAGCCGGGTAATTGTAGGTAAGCATGCAGGCTCTCCCCCGTCGGAAAGATCGCTGAGGATCTGAAACCCCGAAACACGACTACCGTGGGAAATGATAAATCTCTGAAGTTTGTAATTTACAGGAGAAGGATTGAGGACGTTTGTTAGTTGGGACTGTACTTAAGTTGGCACTGCACCTACTGCAGGTAGTGAGGAGTGATGAGAGATAAGAAGAAGGCGGTTAATGCAGTGAAGTTGGCTAGAGGTGCCTTTAGGTAAACTAGAGGATCTCAAGTGTCTAGACCATTCATTCCATGGCAACAATGGGAAAAATAGAGAAGATCATGGCTAAAAGACTAGAAGAGACCTAAATACAAAAGCAGTATACTTACACCTCCGAATACACCTCCCCGATCTTCTTCCCATTGCCCAATACCTGTTGCAGGATGACGCCGGTCTGCTGTGGCTTGCTTTCTTTGCTGTGGGCGGGCAAGGACAAGACTCATCAATCGTCAGGGCATGGCATGGCATGATTCGCTGCCACCGCTTGCGCCGACATGCCCAGCGGGCCTTCGCCTTCGTCAGTCTCAGGGGTAATTCCCTGAGCTGCACAGGGATGAGAGCTGGTGAAACGGTCTGAACCCACTTGGGCGCCTTACCCTACGGAAGCTGGACATCTCATCGTCGCACCCCGCAGCCTGCAGGGAAGGGAAGGATGTGCTGATTGCCCGTCCGTACCTGCGTCGATGGAGTGAGTGACTCCCATTCGATTTGATGATGCCGTGCTGTGGCTTGGAAACACACATACACACACACTTGACTGAGAACAGATCTCGATGCTCTGTTCAGACGGTTGTTCTGTTGCAATGATGAGGAATGATACTTTACCTGCTCTTCAGACCAGACCAGACCAGACCAGACCAGACCAGAAGACCAACAGCATCAGCCGAGATATAAACAGAAAGGAGTCGGCTCACCTTGACCTAGGCCCTCTTCTCCAACTTGGCTTGGCCCTCTCCATTCCGCTCGCTCTATTTCCATTCCACTCACTCACCTGCAAGTCGAATCCACTCCTGCATGTCAAGGCCTCCTCTTCTCAACTTTCCTCAACCCGGGTTGTTGAGCTGATAAGCGACCTATCTGCCCCCCCTTCCTCCCCTTCCACTGCAGGGGCAGATCTTAACGAGTTCTCGTCCCGTTCCACCAACCACCAACTAACCACCCACCCCCTTCCCCTTCCCTCTCCCTCTCCCTTCCATCTCCCTTCAGGATCTTCTCTTATTTGCCCCTTCCCTCCTCCTCCTCGTCCTCGTCTTCTTACCTAACCACCACCACCACCCTCCCTTTGTTCTCCCTAGATTCTCGTTTGCCTCATCTTAGGGGCCTTCCTTCTACTTCCTTTCTCCCTCGTGCTTGCGCGACTCTCTTTCTCCGACTTCTACTCTCTCTCTCTGCCTTGGACGGCAACACTCTCCCTATTGAGGACTACTCGACGGCAGTCCCATATGGAGTGTTCTGCCCTTCAAATTCAAATCTTCCCCGGAGTCTAGACGGCCGCTTCACGCAAACGACAAACCACCCCTCGATTGGGTTCCACGATCCTTAAACCAACCACCCCCGCCAAACCTCAACCTCTCGTGCTTCTTCGAATATTCTGTTTACTGCTGCTGGACACTTCGCAGAATTATTCACCACCTTCTTTTACCTACCAAATTTATCATCTGAGGCTGGAATATCTCTAAATCATAAAAAGATATTGTGATATTCAACGCTACCCGCTCTTGGATCTTGGACCTCCCCACCAACACTCGTATTCACGTCACCGTAGAACTCGACTTCTATTCCAGAAAAGAATCTTTTTATTTTCATTCCTCACATCTCACGTCTCAAACGAAACGACATCATGTCGTCCTTAATCCAGGTCCTAGCCATGATGGCTCTGGCAAAGATGGTTTCCGGAGCAGCACCACCAGCCGCAACTGGAGCCGCGGCCGTAGCAGCAAAGAAAGAATCGGCCAAGGCAAATATCCTAAACCAGGATTTCTACAATTATCTCTTCATCATTTGCGGTTCTCTGGTAGTCGCTATGATCGTGTGGAGGATGAGCACCGAGCTGGTGAAATATGTTCGCCAATTGACCTCCCTGAATAATGAGACGCAATCATACTTCGTCGCTCCTGCGGAGAGATTCGCCAGCTTCAAGAAGCACCTTCTCTATGCTCCAGTCTTCAGCAAGAGACACAATAGGGAATTCCAAATGTCGTCGGCCGTAAACATGGGAACCCTTCCTACTCGCCTTCAACTCGCGTTTTTGATTGGATACTTTGGTACGAACATCGCCTTTTGCGTTGTTAGTATCAACTGGGATCTTGCCTATGGCGATACTCTGAAGCAACTCAGAAATCGTACTGGTATACTCGCAGTTGTGAACATGGTAAGTTGTTCACTATCACGTGGGGGTTGTTATTGACTCGTCTAGCTTCCCCTGTTCATCATGGCTGGACGAAACAACATTCTCATTAACTGGCTCAACATCTCCTTCGATACCTTCAATTTATTGCACAGATGGTTCGGTCGTATCGTGGTTCTCGAGGCACTCGCCCATACTATAGCATGGATGCTCTCGACAATTGCAAGAGGAGGTTGGTCCGCTGTTCAGGCGTCCATCACTGGAACCCCTTTCATCACTTATGGATTTATCGTATGTTATTCACCAGACTCGATACGCCAAGTTACTAACTATCTAGGCTACTGTTGCATTTGTTGCAATCTCAATCCAAGCCAGCTCCATCTTTCGACACGCCTTCTACGAAACCTTCAAGTATCTTCACATTGCCCTCGCCATTCTTAGCATCGTTGGACTGTGGTACCATCTAAAGCTGGCAGAGGTTCCACAGCTCAAGCTTTTATACGGAGTCGTTGCTATCTGGGCAGCCGAACGTGGCATGCGACTTTTCAAGTTGGTATGGAGAAACGGAACTGGATCCAAAGCCCTCGTCGAAGCCCTTCCAGGAAACGCAGTCCGTGTCACCGTCGATATGCCTCGACCATGGACCTTCAAGGCTGGCCAACACGCCTACCTATACATGCCATCCGTCGGATTATTCACCTCGCATCCATTCTCGGTTGCGTGGTCTGAGGAGGCTGAAAACTTGGAGGGCGAGAAGCTGGCAATGAGCCGACAGGATATCTTGGCCATGAAGAAGACTTCCATGTCATATGTCATTCGTGAGAGGACTGGTTTCACCAAGAAGCTGTTCAAAAAGGCCGAGGGATCTCCCGATGGAAAGTTCTACGCCAAGTGTTTCACAGAGGGGCCCTATGGGGGAAAGCATATGGTGAGTTACCCAACCTTTTGGTCAAAGATAAATACTAAATATATTGGGTAGATGACTTCATATGGAACAGTAATGCTATTCGCAGGGGGAGTTGGAATTACCCACCAAGTACCTCATGTTCGTAATCTAGTAGCCGGCTATGCCAACGGCTCGGTCGCCGCGCGCAAGATCGTCCTTGTCTGGATCATCCAATCTCCCGAGCATCTCGAATGGATCCGACCGTGGATGACCTCGATCCTCGCAATGGACAAACGCCGCGACGTCCTCCGCATCATGCTCTTCATCTCACGCCCTCGCTCGACCAAGGAGATTCACAGCCCGTCCGCAACCGTGCAGATGTTCCCTGGCAGACCCAACATCGAGACGCTTATGGATCTTGAGATCGAGAATCAGGTCGGTGCCATGGGTGTCTCGGTCTGCGGATCTGGTGCGTTAAGTGATGATGTGAGGAGTGCGGTTAGAGCTAGGCAGCATGTGAGCAACATCGATTTCGTGGAGGAGGCTTTCTCGTGGTAGAGATCTTCGATATCCAACATTTGTCCGACGTTTTGAGGATTTGCGGATATAGATGGTACGGATTTGATGGATGGGATGAGATAAATCTTTCAACTTTCTTTGGCATAGGATTTTGGTAGCTTCCTTGCTCCAAAGCATCTGCCCCCTTTTTAGGTGTGACGGAGAGACGAAAAAAAACAAGCACGGCACAATACAGACACACTTTCTTTGTACATGATAGGGATTTAGGTAGAATAGGCAAGGCAAAGAAGGGCCAGATGAAGGAAGTAAGGAAGAGTAGACTAGCTCTAGTATGAGCTGGTCGAAAATGACACAGCTTGCTGCGCAGCTATTGATCAGTCTTTGCCTACCTTATGAATTCCGCCCTCTCCTTCCACTCCATGATTTTGTGCTCTTGTTGCGAGTACAAGCCCCTGTGTGTTGTGTAAATCTACCTCGGACTTCATGTGATGGTTCAATGCAGGAAAGTTCAAAGGTGCTGAAGAAACTTTGACTTTGGCTCTCGGAGCCAGGCCCTTCATCTCCACATCTGCAACCGGTGTTGGGTGGAGGAGATCGGGATATTCCAATTTCTGAGCGAAGTTCTGGGGTAAATAGTATCTTTCAGATTTAAGACAGGGGATGGCCTGCGGCGAAAGTTCTAATAAGCTTTCTTAAAATTGCGTTGGTAATTTACTCCCCAAGTCAATGGCTTGTATTGCTAAATTGCTGTCCGACTTTGAATGTCGAATGGATATGGTTAAGTCAGTCTTGACTAGACAAAGCCTGGCTGATGTCGTCGGACCTCCCAAGGCTATTTCCAAGAAGAGGAAAACACTAAGCATCCTGAATGGTACTCATGAATGAAACAATCCAAATATTTCACTTTACCACTTCCAAGTAGATTCTCACCCAAAATTCCCAATTTCTTAAGCAGGTGTTACAAAAGCGTCCTCCATTCTATATCAGACCATGGAACGCCAAGAATTGCCCCTCTCTTATCGGCTGCCCCATTCCCGGTTACTGTCTGTTATCGCGCATGACCAGTCTGCCACCCTTCGAACTGCACCTCACGACCAACGCTCCTACAGTACTGTGCGTGGACAGCTCACCTGCTTGTCTGCCTTGCTCTGCTTACTCTCCTACCCTCCACCTCCATCATTCTCTTTTATCTCTCTACCTAGGAACACCTCAGCAAACACCGGACAAAACGAAACATCTCGTCGTCGGTGCCTAGCTGCACATTACTTCCGAGTACGATTTAACTCAGCATTCACTCACTGACAGACAACCTAAACCCTACGAAGTACAAACTACGAAAGGATCTACGAGGATATCTAGTTCGCACTTACCGCCAGCACAAGCACAATCCAGGACGAAGCGATCATTCGAACATAGTCGAATAGGAAGATTGGACACGGCAAGGCGGGATAGTCAGAAAACATCTTGGGAGTGAGATCAGATTGTGACGAGGATAAATAGCAAGAGGGAAGGGGAAAGGAAAAGAAAAGATGGGTCTCTCATACAACGTCTACCTGAACAGTCACAAGATCTACGGCTGCAAGAACTGCAAAGCCCATCTATCGAACCATGAGGATATCATTAGTCGGGTATGTCTCCCTTCTCTCTTCTCCCCATTCTCCCTACCTTCCCCCGAACCCTTCTTCAACTCAAAAACCACTCCCCCAAGCCAAGAAATCCTAAGCTAATCCACCTTCCTACCCCAGAACTTCCGCGGCCAACACGGCAAAGCCTACCTCTTCAACAACGTCGTTAACGTCGTAGCGGGCGACGCCTCGGAGCGCAACATGACGACCGGCAAACACATCGTACGGGATATAGCGTGCAGGCAGTGCAACGAGACGGTCGGCTGGAAGTACGATAAGGCGTATGAGGCCAGCGAGAAGTATAAGGAGGGGAAGTACATTCTGGAGGCGGAGTTGCTTTGTAACGTTACGTAGGGAGTGGCCTTTACACTTCTCTCCTTTACTCTGCTCTGGTCTGACTTCCCTCGGTCCGTTGGTACTTACTGGCTTTGGGGTCTTTGGGACGGGAGATGGAGGGAGAGTTGAGGAGGAATGGAGGGGGGAGTTTGCATTCAGGTGGGCGTTTTTTCGATGGTTATGCTCGGTCAGTACTCAGTACTCTGAACTCTGGACTTATGAGTATGGAACTGAACCGGACTGTACTGGCGGGCGGGTGGGTAAGCAGGCGATCAAGGTGTTTACTTCTCGTGAATTCTTTTGCTGCTTTGGTCTGCTTGGTCTGGGATGGGGGACACTAGGATATGGGATTTGTTACTTGTGGGAGCGGGGGTTTTCTTTGGTTAGATGGGTCGATAGCATGATGCATGGAGATCTGGGCACAGCACAGTATGGCAGGCAGGCTTAGTAAATGGAAAGTGATATCTTTCGAAACTCCTACTTTTCATACGACGGGTCATGTAAGAATGGGGGATATTGAGTGCTTTTGAAGTAATAAGAGAGGAAGGGAGATGCAAATGGTGCATGCTCTTAATAAATAACCATAGCTAAAGCCCAACTCCAATCCGCCGTCCATGAGTGAGTGCCAAGTTACTGATTATGTCTGGAGAGAAATATCTAGTCAAACTTTTTTCTTTTCGAAGTTCGTCTTTTATTACTACTTCATTACTTTCTTGAAGCCCACAACACAATATCAGTTGCCGATTTCCGTTCCAGGATCATTTTCCCAAAAAAAAATCAAAATAGCGGGGTAACTTCTCGACCCCGCGATTCTCCATGTCGAATCATCAATAGAATGATCCGCTCTGGATTGAATTCGCAAAACTACTACAGTACTGTACATAAATTGGTCATCATAGGTATATGTAATAGTAATTTGTAGAAGCGTAGTGGGAGATTTCGATTTGATATTATTCTAAAATAATGGAAAACATACCTATGCTTTAACTAAAATATACTGAAAGTCCCCAACCCCGCCAATGCAGATCGACAGACGAATTGTCTGTTTCCGATCCGGAAGACCGACGAGGAAAAGTGAAGACATATATTAAACGAGTGTACTTTAGTATAGAGAGCTGTGTATCTGATTGGTTACTAGAGGAATGAGAATGGTGTATATGTGGACTTTATTAAACGGGAATCGTGATTATTTGAAGTATTCTTTTGTCATTCTGTGACCAGAGTGGTATTCCTATTGGAAGCTTTCTGGCGAGGCAAGTTTTCTGCCATTGCCTCTCTGTATGAACTTTTCTGGTCATCTTATCTACCGTTCGGGCCGGTTTAGTGGTCTCAAGTTTGTTGAGGCATAGGATGTACAGTACTCGGAAGGGGCAAAAACCTGCGTCAGTCAGCACGAAGCCATTACTTATGAGGTTACCAACTAACCATTCTTTCTTCCTCTCCAGACCTCTCCAGAGGTATAATGTCTCCACCTAAAGCTTTTACGAGCTCTCTTGTCTTATACCCTGACAACACATAAGTGCAGTTCAGCAAGTCTTTCTTGCCCTTCACTCGATAACAGTCCCAAGTTCCCTGCCTTCAATTCTGTCTCGGCTTGACAATCCCATCGTGCATGATGTAGTAGACAACCGTACTATCATCATGCAACGTAGCAAGTAAAATCCTCTTCTGCCTATGGATTCCCTGCCACTGCCATCCCACCGTCTTCTCCCCCTCCGCATCTCCCTCTCCTTCGTCCTCCCCTCCAGGCGGCACCGTCCCCAAAGCATCAAACACAGCTGCGAATTTCCCCACACTCATCTTCTCCTGCAAATGCGTGGGCAGAACCCATTCCCTCTCCGGCCTCTGCTCAATACGCTCCCCAGTCTTGTGTTCCGCCTTCAGGATCTCGACTTGCTCATCGGGATGCGTGTAGGCTCTCTTGGGTGGTAATCCCGAGATGACTGGGCGAGGGAGGGGGTCGTTGGTGAGTGGCGAGTGCGTGTGGATTGTAATGCCGCTCCAATCGTGCTGGTATTGTAGGTCGTGTGCTACTTGGGTAGCTAGGTTATGGAGATGCGCGGGGTGAGGGGAGGATGTGAGTGTTGCTTTTGAGGATTGCAGGACTTCGTTGAGGGCGGATGAGGGTGGGAGGTCTGTCGTTGCGGAGGGTGCCATTTTTCACTTTTCTTGGTATAGTGGTGGCTTGTTGTTGATGTATGATTGCTTAGGTAGGTAGTATTGCGACAGGCTTGCAATCATTCAGTCATTCCCGTTGTGTTGTATTGTGACTTCGTACATCCGTATTTCGTCGTATATATTTTTTGGGTTCGGATTTCGGTCGTACTCGCATGTGGAGCCGAGAAGGTGAGATTTCAACACTAACAAAGTCTAAATAGAAGGAAGTCTAATGGGACCACAATTTCAGAAAAAGCTGCAGCAGTTGGAATTTTTCAAGACTTTTCACAAATGTTACATTCTTCGAGAATTGGTCCGAAGAGACAATCACTTCACAGATATCAAAACTCTGGTATAATTATTCCAGTTGTGAGCTTCTCTTCAACATCCCTCCATCTCCATGTGAAGTGCCCGTGGCCAGGCCCTATCGGCATCAACAAGTCCCGGTTCCCCAGCCAGGCGGGGGCAGTTCAGCGTTTAGTGGAAGAGCTACAGAGACCCTGGTCCACCTAGCGCCTCTAGTTCGTCGAACTGGACTTTGGGCTCTGGAGAAGGCCGAGGAGCCAAAGATAAATAACGCCTGCGCTCTCCGCATCTGCCACACGTCTCTTGGGTCTTGACGAGTAATCATAATTTCCATTCATCCTCCCGTTCCATCGTCAGACATTGACTTTCACGATTCCTCACGGCTATCCTGAATCCTGACGTGACGATGCTTCAAATTTAATTAACTTGGCAACAAATCTTAGACAACCCAATTCGGCAGTCCACGACACATTCGCCCCCCTTCT
>JAFJYG010000762.1:0-26197 GCA_017366145.1 Cadophora sp. M221
CCCCAAACCCTCCCTATCAAGATACGGCGCCTCACCAAGCGAAACAACACGATCACCAATCCTGACCTCGTTATGGTCATACGTAGCAGTATGCCAATTCGATCTATTATCCCAGATAGCGACGTCGTCCTTGCCCCACTTGAATCGGACTTGGTTGTCGTGGTTGAGTGAGACGAGCTGGATGATGTGTGGTTAGTATAACATGTGGAGAAAGGGGAAGGAAAGGGAGGGAGAGGGAGAGGGAAGATGTACGTTGAATAAATATCCGAGGATAACGTCGGATTCGTCTTTGGTGAGTTCGACGATGCGTTTTGTGAATGCTTTGTTGACGAATACACTTTTCCAACCAGTGACAGCTGCGGTGTTCAAACACGTTAGCATGATTACTTAGAGCTCGCTCTCAGGCTTTCTCATCTCCAATCAACAAACAAAACGGATAGACTTACGATTCGTCCTAATAACCGGATGCACTGCCTGCAAATTCTTCCCTACATTCAACTCCGAACCACGAGCGTCGGTTCGTAGAGGATGGCCCAATCGCTCTGCGATCCCGTTGAAGAAATTGCCGTCGTGGATGGCGGTTAGTCCTTCTAGGTATTTGGCTGTGGCTGGGGAGAGGCGGTTGTAGATTTCATAGCCTGATGCCCACAGCTGTTGATTGATTGTCAGTTTCGATATTCTCGGTCTTTTTCCCCCAATAGCAAACAACCCTTCAATCTTGCCTCCCACTCTGCTTGCTCATACGCAAGTAGTCCAATTCTCGGCTAAGAGCGTAGCGCGGGGTTTGAGCGAAGGAGTTAAGTAAACAAAAGAAACAGACACTAACAGTATCTCCCCCAGTAGAAGGCAACGTATGAATCTTCAAGATCGCATAATCCGACGGCACAGGCTCGAACGTAATATCAGCATGCCACCCATTACTAGAGAACTTGCTCGGTTCGGTCAATGGGTCGACAGTTGGTTGAGCGCCTTTCTTTTGCTTGACGCTGCTGATTACGGAGATTTGGTCGCCGAGTTCACTACCTGCTTCGGTGATGGGGTGGATGTGAAGACCTGAGGAGGAGGGCTAGGGGCGTGTTAGTGATGGGGCGAGGGGGATGAGGTTGTGGAAGAAAGAGTGGGGAGGATACGTACACTGCCGGTTAGAGTTGAGAGACGCTGTCCTAGTTCGATGAGAGATTTCACGGATACATCTTGGTTTCTGAGGAAGACAACACCACGCTCTGAAACTGTAACAAAAACGTAAGTCAACACCTTATCTCGTCTACGAACCTTAGAGATAATTTCAGTTTGAAAGATAAAACGTACCAGTGATAGCGAGATCCCTAATCAACGTATCTGACTCAGGTGAAGTAAGAACCTTCTCAATCTGAAGACCGGGAATTTCTCTTCCGATTGTAGGAGTCGAGTCGTTGTGTTCGAATGAGTCTAGAGAGCCTGAATAGACGAGGGCTTTGGTGGATTGGCGACGGGCTTTCTCGTGTCCACCAATGATGGTAGATGATTCTGAGACTGGAATTCGATCTGCTGACGGCATATTGATGACTCTCTTTGGCCTTGGTTTGAATGTAGTTCTTACGAGTGTGCAATTGAAAAGTGTTGAGAACAATAAAATGAAAGCCAAGCTGGGTTGAGGGGTAGCTAGGTATATATGCACGTATGTTGGGGTACGCGATATTGCGACATCACGGTCTTTGATATCGTAGATAAGAACTCCGAACTGTATGCGTACGCCAATGAGATGTGATGTTGATGCTCCAAGACGATGGTGCAATATATCCACTTTATGATGATGAGAGTGGCACGTGATACACCATGATAACCTCGAACATTTGACAATTCGAAACCGAATGCTATGTGACACTCATACTTCCGATAGATACCGATAAGAACATGAATGGAGTAGCGTTCGGAAATTGAAGTTGATGTGCGCTTCTGTGTGTCGACCGCCAAAGTGCCCTTTTCCTGACAGTATTTTCTTTTCGCTTAATCACTCCTCCCCCTCTTTTGCCTCTGGTTTGGTTTCGCTAGGTACAGAATAAAAACCCAGTCGTAGTGACTCAATGTTCTAGAATCGATAAACCTTAAATATCCGCCTTAGCAGGTTTCTGCTTTTGCTTGAGTCCCGTAGAATAGGGCTTCGATATTGGCAAGAGACTCTGAGGTAGGAAAGTTGCCCAATCCTGCGGATAAGGCCAGTGACTGATGTCAATATGATTGAAATTGTACATGCCTTTGAACATTATGTCTGCGTTACTCAAAGCTTGTTCAACCGCTGACCATCCCTTCTTGTCCTTCATTCTTGGATCATGACAAATTCCTCCTTGATTGTGCTTCCTTCCAAGCGGTCTAATTACTCAGTCATGCTTCTATTCCTTCTCTCCTTTGCGCGATGGGATAATATAAGTGATACATCCCTTCAATTCTTCATTTCGATCCAAGTCTTCACGAAATTCATAATATTTGGGGGTTTGCTCTAGATTTGGGTTGAATCTTGAGGCGTGGTTCCATTCCGCCGTGCAATACCGGCCTCCGCGAACACTGGTCACTACATTCAAATTCTCTAGTACTCCTGACCTAAAAATATCTGGCAGGTGCAGCCTCCAATTTGGCCTCCAATCCTGGGACGAATCCGTGGGTGTCTGAGGGAATGTCCATCTCTTAGCTTTCGAAGTCCTGATTGTTGTTCGAGTTTCCAAGACCGGGACCTGGTTTACAGAGATATTACCATGGTTGCAAGTTCTCCCAGATGGAACATCCTTGGCCGACAAGCAGGTCTCTGTGATTATAGCCATGGTTACAGTGTTTTGTGCGCCTTTCAAAATTTCTGCCCAGGGACACCAATCCACAGGGAATGCAACATAGCCGTAACGTTGATCGAATGGCCAGAGTGCGTTGAGCTCATCCGCTTGAGAATAGAAAATCGTTTGACTGAGAATTTGAAGTGCGCCTCAGACGAAGTCATGCTTCCTTTGGGATATTGTCGCGCCTCTTTCGTCAAAAGTGGCAGCGGCAAAGGGCGAAAGATCCTGTTCACCCACTCGCCCACCTCGAGCTTTCCAAGTTGTTAATACAGAAATTGAGTCCTTTGCCATGAGACAAGAGGGATTTTCCTCCAACAAACCAGGTGCGATATCCACTGGTTTCTTTCCCCGATGTCGCAATGTGAGTTGGGAGTTGTAGCCAGTATTGACAGTTGCTCCAGTTGAAATTGCTGGATGCGCAGAATCGATATTTTCGTCTCTGTTTAGTCGATGGAAAACCACACGTCGAGGATGTTCGGGCGTTGCACAGATGTTCTCAATGTCTGCCTCTTCGAAAATAGGTCTTGAATCTGCCAAATTGGTCTCTCGGTATGGAGGCTGATAGCCATTTTCCAGCTAAATTGGCAGATCTTAGAAAGTAGCAGACAACTTCCAGCATGTAGCAGCACGGCATATCCCCATATGTGGCCATCTTTGTGTGTCCGACACCTTATGACACCTAAAAGGAACCCTCCTAGCGTCCGGCAACGTGTTGTTCGAAGATAGATCCTCTCGGTAGAAAGGCGGCGGTCGTAGTTCTTGGCTGGCTGCTTGGATGCATTTTTTAGTTGCTCGGCTCGAGTCCTTTGGTTGAGTTGATGTGACGATCTCAGTAGTAAATAACATTCTGGGGGTCCCTTACAACATCAGACTGGCAGTGCTCAATGTAATCCTTCGTAGCAGTCCAAATTGCTAACTTGAGTGCCTGGTAAGTAAAGACAGTCGCGGTTGCGAATGCGGTGACTGCAATGATTGTTCCAATGGGCCCACACTCCCAACAGGCGAAGAACCGAATGTATCGAAGAAGTGGACTTTTAGGAGCTGAAGACGTCAATAAACTAATGCCGAAATTTGTGGAAGCAGCGTTACGGACCCTGGGGCTGTTGGTGCGCAGCCTGGCTTTGAGAAGGAGCAACGTTGGGGGCCTGATTTGGAGCTGGATTTAGAGCTGTGGGCCGTGGCTGCATATTTACCATTTGGACTGATGGCTGTGCCATGACAAAAGGAAGTGAAGGTATATGCCAGATAGGAAAATGAACTGCTCTATGAGAGCAATTGGAGGCATAAAAGATGAAAGTTGACCGCGATGTCATGATGGCGCAGCAGCCTCAGCCTCACTCGCAATCAGGAGGTCTTGGTTGCACTGCATGTGAGGCTGCATGCGTTGATTGGCTTTCTACGTAGCCTTCTCTTGGTGGAATATATAAATCTCAGTCTTAGAAAAAGCCTCAAAAAATTGGCACAGGTGATGCTACATTTGCGGTGCACCTAGAACTTGGCTGGCGTCGTATTTCTTTGGGAGTTAAGGTAGACGTGCACTGACAACTTATCAAGGCACCGAAAACATCCAAAATTCACCAATAATCAGGAACTGGTAAAACAATACTCTCTCCGTTCTTTCTAAACAATTCTCTCAAAAGCTTACTCAACATTCACACTCCCAACCCCCCTCAAAACATCCCCCTCCCAACTCTCCCTATACAACCTCTCCACCACCTCTCTTCTCCTCTTCTTCTCCACCCCTTCACCCCTAACCTCACAAACAAGCCCAAAGCCCCTCGGTTTAACAATAACCAAGCTCTCCCCTCTCCTCCCCGGCGGTTTCATCTCAGCCTCCACTTCGCCTTCTTCTCCCTCTTTACAGCGTAAATCGAACGTCCAAGCCAGACCTCCACAAGCTGTGATAAGTTCCTGCTCAGTGAGTGCAGCACCTTGACAGATGCGTCGTCCCCACCCGAAAGTGGTGTTTTTTAGGATGGAGGGGTAAGATTTTAGGGGTTCGCGGTAAGTGGGGTAGGAGGGGGAGAGGTAGCGGTCTGGGTTGAAGGTTTGGGGGGAGGGGTAGATGGTGGGGTCGAGGGAGAAGGCCCTGGATTTGTTATTCAGCAGTGTATTGAAATGCTCTTTGGGAAAACAATTGAGGATATTGAAGGGAAGAGTTGTAAGTAAATCTTACCATTCGACGGGATGCACGCGTGTCCCCTTGGGCAGGAAATACCCGTCGTAAACATCGTCTTCTTCTAGTTCATGTGAGACACCTAAGCGAGAAAATGTCAACACCACTGTTTTCTCCCTGATCCAACCATTGTCCAAAAGCGGTCCCATCCAACATAGTGCGAACGATTTATTTTCCCAATTAAAAAAACTCACCGGTAGGAATCGGCGGTCTCCACCTCAAACACTCCTTAATAAACGCCCTCAGAACCAGCAAGCGTGGCGTATCCTGCACCTCAGGCACCCTCTCCTCTCCACACACCTCATCAACTTCTTCCTGTACTCTTCTATACCACTCCGGATGCAGCACAGCAGCGCGGATAAATGTCTGAAGGGGTGAGCTGACGGTGTAGACTGCTGCTACGGAGAGCATGCCGAGGGTGGATGCCGCTTCGTTGAAATCGAATGGTGTTGTTGAGGGTGAGATGGAGGCCGCTTCGAGGTAGGTGCGTGCGAATGAGGGACCTTAAATTTCATAATATTAACATCACTTTTCCAGTACAGTAACATACCGTACTGTCCAAAAAAGCGATCTGGTAGTTCTGAAAAATGAACGAGGATATGAAAATATCTTACCAGCCCTCCCCTCTCCCATCCTGATCCTCACATCCTCCAAATTCCTCCTAAACCATTCCTGTTGCCTATCATGCCTCTTCTTCTCCCACTTTTTCCACGGCGAGAGAAAAGTAGGTACAAGTAACAGGGGCGTGAACAGATTCGAGAGATTCCCCACCGGGGAGATGGCTTGAAGGAGATCCCACGCATCGTTCTTCAGTTCGGATGCCGGGTCCGGTGAGCCCCATGTTAGGCGGCTGATGGTGCGGGATGTCATGTCTTCGCAGAGGGAGACCCAGTTGTTGGAGGTGGGGTGCAGGAGGTGGTGGATGAAGCGCTTTGCTTCTATGGAGGGGTAAGAGTGGTAGTTCTTGGATAGGGAGGCGGTTAGGGCGATGTGGTTGAATTTCTTTTGGCGGGTGTGGAATTCTGAGGTGGGGTTTAGGTTAGTACTCTGTATTGTGATACTCTCCTTCTCTATTCTATTGTCCTATAGCTCCTATATTCAAATGATGAAAAAGAGGAAAGTTTGTTTCCCTGTAGGAGTGTGAAGTAAGTGAGGGTTAGAAGCTACGTACTATTCCTGCTCATAAGCGGCATATACTCTGCACTCCCAAACCGGCTCTGCGAATCAACGATCGTAGGTACAGCTGGACGACCCGAATAGATCGATCCACGCTTATTCAAGAGCTCAGAAGCGATTTTCTCAGAACATATAAAGATGTGTTGTTTACCGAGGAGTTTGACGCCGTAGAAGGGGCCGTATTCGTCGGACCAGTCTTTGAATTTAAACCATAGACCTAGGAAGGGGAGCTGGTTTATTGGACCGAGCCATGGGAGACCTTAGTTTGTTAGTCTGCGTTAAGAGAGATTGGGGAGCGGGTAGGAAAGGAGGTACCTTTAGGGCCAGGGATTGATCGGTATTGTGATTTGCGGGAGGTAAAGTGCCGAAAGGTAGCGATGAAGAATGCGGCAGCGAAGAAAACTGCGAGGAAAATGAATTGCATCTTGAAGTATCTGATACAAGGTAGAGTACTTTAAGACACTCAAGACCTGTCGTGCTATGCCGGCAGTGGAATTGGGATCGAGTCCATTGAGTGCCATTTTATAGAGATTGCACCGCAGAAGTAGATTCTGCAATGTGTGTATGCCCGTACTACAGGACATTGCAGTGGGGAAATTGGAGAGGTTCGTCCGTAGAGATTATAAATTTCAAAACCCGTGTCTCGTGCTGGGAGTTGGAGTGGAAAATTGAGTGCGAGGTGTCAGCGGGTATCGGCCAAGCTAGGTGGGAGGGGGTAACGGGACGGAACGAGGAAGCGAAAGATGACATGCGAAGAGATGATGAGTAGTGTTGAATCCCGAGAGTGAGATTGCAGGACATAATATACTGGAAGTCCTTCTTTTCAAGAGAGGCTTTGCGTCTCCTTCGAAGCGGCCTTGCCTGGATAGTCTCACAAAGTCAAATACCCCCTGGAGGAAGCTTAGGTAGACAAGATGCACTTGATGCACCAAATTCTTGCTATATCATTAGAACGGCTCGCAATAGACAGGCTCAGCTAGCCCAGCACGAACATTCGTAGAGTACAACGAGCTGATGTTGAAGAAAGGCGCTGACAGTAAGCAATACCTAGCAACTTCGCGAAGTAAGCACGACACACCTTAACAGCAAACAAACACAAGGCAAAGCGAAAGCGAGAGAGCGAGTCTCGTGTACCCACACCAAGCCAAAATCAACTACAGATAACTGGGGTGTCGATGCAAAGCTGACAGCAATGGCTCTATGATGACTTGAACTGCAGAAAGCGGAACGGATCAAGCTTCGGACTTCCCATTCTCGGAGTAATGAAGCGGGAGTGCGTACGTGAAACCAGGTAGGCAAGAACTAAGAAGCTTTCTTTCCGCTCTGTGCTCCGGTCTCGGTCATGATCTCAAAAATTGGAGTTCCATGATTGAGAAGAGCTCTTGGAGGAGGTGGGGACGTGGGGCCAAGTGAGTTGATTTAGCGTGGAGATTGTGGGGAGCTACAGTATCAAGTGTTTCGAAGAATAGGAAGATGAAAACCTAGATGTCCGAAAATGAACAATGTTTTTTTACACCATGATTAGGAAGTGGGGAAATCAAAAGAGCTGGGCTGTTGTGACAAGGTTACCAGAGGCCATTTTGGACGAGTTGGTGGGTGAGATTCGGAACTTCGGTTTCTTATCAAATTAAGCTCCAATCAACGCTCGCCCGTAATCACCTCTATTAGGCAGCCTGTTGACAGTATGGATATGACATCTTGCCGGAGTTGTGTTTGTTAGGAAAACTGTTATCTGTTAGCCTGCATACGCAGAGATATACAGAGCTCGGTGAAACCCCAACCCGTGGAGATAACTCACTTCCACAATGAAAATCCAACTCCATAAACGCAACCGGGCTATGAATCCGGTAGTAATAAGGGTCTTCGTCACCAAATTCGCCAATCCATGCAAAGTACGTCTCGTTCATGTGCTTCTTGAAAAGTGCCAGTCGCTGTTGCAAAACAGACTCCGGGTAGTATTCGTTGAATGCTTTGAAGAGATTGATGATCGATTCCTGCTTGTCTGGTGGAAAATCTGAGACAGGACATCCTTCTGTCAGACACGTCAGCTTAACACTCGCCATTGAACAAAGCCACTAACCATATGGCACAGCTCTATTATCCTGCCTCGCACCACCAAGATGCCTCTCGTCAAATGGATTCCATCTATCAGCTGGCAGGCTCTTGCCATCCATGCCCTTGCTCAAAGTAGCCTTGTCTTGTAGCTCTTTGGATAGACTCTGCATCAACTTCAAACTCTCCAGCTCTTCTGCCCGAAACAATCTCAATCCAGCATGTGGTCCTTCGTCAATCCTATCTGGCTCTGCGCCCATGAATGTTGGCCCAATAACCATTCTCTTGCCCAGGAAAACAACATTTAGACACAGGTGGTGTCCGAAAAATGTGTAGCCCCATGGCGAAGTAAGTGAAGGCGTGCCGAAGAGGCGGAAATTGTAGGAATGCTCGTTGAGGATCTTCTTGCCGTTGACTAGGTCTCCTAGAAAGTCGTTTGTGAGGCAACAGCCGAGTATTTTGTTGTATCCTTGAGGAGATGTGGATGCTTTGAGGATGGAGTGGATTGCGGTTTGGATTTGGGGAGAGCATTCATCGAGTCGGAGTCCACCTACAGCTTCATCAATATTTTATTTTCGCGGGGAGAATAGCCCTCCATACCTGGATTCATGTATAACTCTGGATTCGACCACAATCTAAAGTCATCGTCCGTAACTTCACCACAATGTACTGCCTTTTTCTCCTCCTCGCTCAACACCTGCATCAACTCCTTAACCTTCTCAATGACCTCCTCAGTAGGCACGCCCTCATCATCCGCATATTCATATAGCCCCTCCCTTACCTTCCCGTCGCTTGTAAATCCTTTGTATGGCTCCAAGTTCTTCTTCTCAAGTCTATTGATCAACCAAGCGGGAGCTTCAATCTGCCTTCGCGACTCGCACCAACTCAGCGCATCATGATTTTCTATTCCGGCAATTCGAGGATGGTCTGGAGAGGGGATTATATCGCGGAAGGGTACTGCGGCGTCGGAGCGTGGCTTTGTAGGATCGTTTGATTGCAGATATCCTGATGTTTGGGGAGCCGCCATTCTTGCTGTCCTGTCAAGGTAAGCTGTCACAAATTTGCAGAAAGGTTCAGTTGAGGATAAAGGAATAGATAGATATTGGATAGAAAATGTTTGTCTATAGCATTGCTCTAGCATACATAGATATGGTCTGATGTGGACGCGTGGAGGTGGGCTGGGCTGAATTGGAGTGGGCATTGATTGACGGTTGAAAGCTCGGGATATCTTCAGTGAGGGGACGTGGGGAAGAGTAGGTCATGTGATTCCTCCCCCACATTCTGCCCCACCGGAGTTGTTTTCTTCCTTATAATGCTAGTGACAGAGAAGGTATTATTACGGAATAGAAGTTATTTTGCTTCAATGATTGTCTTGTAGCAGTAGGTGATGGTGACATAATATACGTGTTGACATTCCTCCCAAAAACTGTCGCTTAAGTCATGATTGAGGGACGGAGAGAATGCCCCTCCTTAACGTTAAGGAGGAACCATCAACCTTTCGTCCGGCTTTGGGATTTTGAGTGGGAATGCTGTGGTATAACTTCTCGTGGAGACTGGAAGCCTATTGTCAATACTTTTCGATTTCTTCACTACTTGTAAAGTTAAACGATGCTCTTGAAATTGTAAAAGTACAAAACGTCTGCTTAAGAGACCAACATAAATCTAGGTCCTCCGTAACAGTATTTCGAAGCTCTCTCAGTATATCGAATCGGAAAGCCGTGCTGTAGTGCCGCTTTCTTATCCTTGTGTCTGCATTCGGGCAGGTGGATAGCGGGGTTAGGCTGATGTGGACGTCGTCCCGGTCCCTGCGGTCTCGGCTTTATCAGATAGAACTTTACTTCATCAACCTCGTTCCACTCTTCTCATATCATCATTCAATTTCAGTATACTCAATCGCAATGTCTTTCCCATCATTTGGTCGTAAGTATTAAACGGATTGCTCAAAAGATAGCAAAGAAGCTCACGAGTAGCATCTAGGTCTCGTTCGCTTCGTTCCGAAATCCGGCAATGATATCCTCATCGGGGAACCAACTGACAAGAATGTCGATGTTGGAGCAGCAACCCTAGCTGGAAAAGATGTCGAAGTTTCAGTCTTCAGTGGATCGTCAGTTTTGAATCCTGGTAGTTCAACTGGCAAGACCGAAGTGATCGGGAGATTGCTCTCACCACTTGCGGAATCAGAAGTGGGGACCATCAGATGTATTGGACTGAACGCAAGTGTCCCCTCACATCAAATCTCACAAATATTAACTAACTGTAGTAGTATGTTCAACATGCACGGGAGGCAAAGATGACTATACCAGACGTTCCCGTCTTGTTCACCAAACCCTCAACAGCACTTGCAGACCCGTACCCCACACCAACTGTAATTCCAAAGCACACGCTGAAGGACGACTCCTGTGACTATGAATCAGAACTCGTCATTGTCATTGGAAAGAAATGCAAGAACGTGTCTGAAGCCACAGCTTTGGATTATGTCCTTGGATATACAGCTTCCAACGATGTCAGCAGCCGTACTAGTCAATTCGCTCAAAGCCAGTGGAGTTTTAGCAAGGGTTTCGATGGAGCATGCCCAATTGGCCCTGTTCTCGTATCCAAGGATTTGGTTCCGGATGTAGGAAAGCTGCACTTGAGAGGATTGAAGAATGGAAAAGTGATGCAAGACTGTGGACTTGAGTATGTGTACCCCTATGAGAATTGATTCGAGAGGAACGCTAATTTCAAATCAGTGACTTGATCTTCTCTGTCCCAAAGATCGTATCTTTCCTCTCGCAAGGAACAACTCTGAATCCTGGAACGATCATCCTAACAGGAACTCCAGCTGGTGTCGGTTTCAGCTTCTCGCCGAAGGAGTATCTCCACGAGGGAGACGAATTCGCTGTCGAGATTTTGCCATACATTGGAACACTGGTTACAAAATTTGAAGCGGAGAAGTAGATATTGACATAGATAAGAGCGGATCCAATTCCACATTGTCCCAGCAACTTGTACAAAGCCATCACAAGTGGAGTCACGTGATTACCATGAGCCTTCCAATTCCCGTTATAGCAAGACTTACCCAATTAACAAGCAACAGTCATCCCTCCAAGCAGTCTTATAATAGATAAGCTCCACCAAGTCATCGCCATGTCAGGAACAACATATCTCTTCCTTCCTTCGTGGTGATTGGGCACTTTGATCTGGAATACAAGCCTCAAGCGAAGGAGGCGCCGAGGCGTTAGCGCATCGTCTAGCGAGCTAGTGCTGATGAAAATAGCATGTACCTCTAAGCGCGCTGTCACCAGCCACCTCCACGGAGAGATCCACGCAGGAATTTCCTTCTCCTTCCCTTGATTCGTTAAATTCAAGTGTGGTGATTAATTCGTAGCTTCTATAGAGGTGGATCAGGGTGACTATTCAGAACGCATTAAGTACTAACCAAAAATGAGGATATAGGCGCGAGTGAGCTAAACAGACCCCAGTATGCACGTTAATCCTTCTCCGATGCACCTATTTATGCTAAATGAAAACAAGGTTCTGATGTCACATCTCAAAGGGAAAGGCCAGGTTCGGGCATATTATGGATTCCAAGGAGCCATCCTCCACCACTCTGTTACTTGCTACCAGACTTTCAAGTATGCACTCCGATCCTTCACCGAGCCTGACCACTACCGAGCAAGCCTATGATATAATAGCAGAAACGGATAGGGTACTTGCTTGATTGTCGTCTAGATTAGATGGGACAAAACGTGCTTGACGGGTTGGAATTGGGTGAGTGTTTACTCTGCAGGTTGAAGAATACTCCGCTGATGGTAATGGGATTTGCTATCTAATTTCAGTGTCTGGAGTCGTTCATTAGGAGATTTTCGGTACACTTTTTGTTCTTTTTTCCCTTCTCAGACGCCTCGGTATGCTAATTCAAGCGCAATATAATGAGATATTCGGGGCATGGACTTCCTTTTGTGGCGCAAGAAGAAGCCCCGGTTGACGAGCTGTCAATAAAAGCGCGCAACTTCTCTAAGCCCAAGAACACAGCTTGAAGTCTGTCTTTCTTAGTTTTAGCAATTTCTCAGAGACGTGTTGATCATTGTGGTAGTTAAGTTTGTGGTAGTGGGAAGATCTGCAGTGGCTCAGCTGGCATGGTTATCACCACTCCAGACCAGAGTCTCGGGAATATCTGATCTAGTCTGATCTATACTCGCCCCATCAGATACCAACGTCTTCTTAGGTTTCGGCTTGTTTGTGCCGTCTTTATCGAAAAAGCCTGACAATAAAAGCTGATACTCGTGAGCTACTTCGGCAGAGTAATCACCGATGTAGCATTCCTGCGGGACATGGGAAAATGCACATCGCAAGCGTGAACGCAAGAAAGCCAAGATGAATTCAAGTGAGTCTATGCGTCGCATTCAATCCGAGTTGTCTGGATAATGCTAATATCTCCTTCGGGCAAATGATCGTATTCTGCGGCGATTGCAGGAAGCGACATAATTTACTTCGTGTCATGCAGGCAAGTCTCCCCAACCGCGTCAACCGTGCCTAGTCATATCATCCAAGACACGTGCATGCAGATTACAAACGCGGCAGGACTCACTGACACCTTCTTGTTAAATTTATTGTTGGGTGGAGATAAACAAAGCACGCAAGAAGAAGGTTACATCATGACACACTTCGGCGCGCTTCTTTAGTCGGCGACATGTAAGACGTCGCTTAGAGCGCAAGAAAATACCCGGCTGACGCTGCATCTACTTGTACGGTAATACTAACTTGGATTTACATTACAGTCTCAATTGGGTCAGGAGATGCTTGATCCACTTCGCCGTCATGTTTGGCCCCCAAGCGGGTACTGCCTTTAGCCGGTCAGCACTTCTAAGCCTAGGGGGCAAGAAACTGGAGCAAACTCGCACTTTTCTTGCAGAATTAAAGTTAGAGAATGGTAATTATTAAGCAGATTATGTCACTTGATTGATATGGGCGATTAGCTTCTGTGTCAGGGACATGAATGTAGTGATGTGTGTACATACTTGCCGAGAAAAGTGGGATGCGGTTCTGAACTATCTTTTCGTTGTTTTTCAATTATTACCAAGCTCATACACCCAATTTAGAATGGCGAGGAAACTAGAATGGCCCAATTGGTGTTCTTTGCAGGAATGTAGTTGAAACGTTGGCATTTGTGCTGTCATCTTGGCTCCCATTTCCTGGGCTCCCACTTGAATATTTTGTAGGACCCGGTGATGGAGAACTACGATCTGCCGTGCATATTTGCCTTCTCGGAACGCATCTCCATTGGTGTTCACAGGGCAAGTGGTGGGTGGCTGGGCGCGGCATGGCTTCACCGTCTACATGAAGCCCATTTACGCGAGATGTAAATAGTGACTTGTTATTGACTCAAAACACGAGCTAATAACCATAGCGAGGTCTCATAAAAAGTCAAATAACCAACAAAGAGTCCAGAGGAAAGATTGTTCGGCAATTTCTTCGGAGTGAATGCGTCGTTTTTGAAAATATGCGGGGAAGCAAGAGTCTCTGTGCAGCTATCTGCCGCGGTGTACGCAGAAATCAAGAAAAGCCACAAGCCAGATGCCGTATCGGCCCCTCATCTCCTAATCGGTATACTCACCATTTAACACCTCGGCCGAAGCGGAGAAGCCTATTAAAGGCAGGAGCCAAGGGGTTCATCCCATGCAAATTCGCAGATCTCGTACTCGGATTGTCAAGCGAATGGATCGCCAAGAGAAACCCCTTTCTCCCAGACGCAAGTTAAGAGTTTGTTTTGACATCTTGAGACTTGGTCCGATGAAAGTTTCCTGGGGAAGGAAGGCTCCGCCAATCATGAGCCTGGTGATGACCGGTTGTTGGTTTTCTAAGGAGGAGCCAATCTATCTCATGTAGCCGGGCGTTCGATCGGACGACGACCTTTTCTGAGTATAGAATTCATGCGCTTTGGGCCTCCATCATCGGGATGGAAATTGTTATATATGTAGGATACTTTCCCTCGAAGGTTTAGACTTCCTGAGCTGAATTAGGTTTCCTGGCTGTGGCTGTTCATTGGGTTCGCTAAACTCATTCATAAAGGTTTCAACGATGCCGTCGATCATGTCGTGCAGCGGGCTTTTGCGAAAACTCAGTTTAGGGTTTGTTATTCTTACCGGTGTATACGGGCAATCGTCAATCCCATTCACCGATACCACCACGGGAATCACTTTCCAGCAAGTTACCGATGGCGCTTTTACATTCGGAATCGCTCTCCCAGAAACCGCATCCACAGATTTCATCGGCCGTATCAGCGCAACTGGATCCTCGGGATGGGCAGGGATATCGCTTAAAGGCCCTATGAGTGGGAGTCTCATGGTTGTTGCTTGGCCCAATGTTGACCAGGTTGTTGCGTCGCTTAGACTCGCTACGGGCTATTCCAATCCCGGCGTATTTACTGGCCCTGCTTCACTGAAAACGATTCCTGCCGGGACGTCCTTCGATGGAACTACGTACACGTACACTTTCCTTTGTGATGGATGTATCCAAACCGATGGGAGCACATTTGTAGCAGATGCAAGTACGGCAAATCTTGGTTGGGGACTCGCAAATGCTTCTCCAGCATCGCCTGCAGTTTCATCTTCTACCTTGGGATTCCATGCTGGTGGATTTGGACTTTTTGGGGTAGATCTTACAGCTGCGAGATCTGCTTCTTTTGCTCAATGGGCTGCTTTGGCGGAAAGCGGCACACCAACGACACCAACACCTGGAAACGGTACGACTAACGGGACTATTCCAATCGAAATTTCCAACATAACCTACGACTACATTGTTGTTGGAGGGGGTCCCGCTGGTCTCGTTACCTCCCAGCGCTTGACAGAGACAGGCCGTTCTGTTCTCCTCCTAGAACGAGGTGTAGCCTCGACAGCATCAACAGGAGGCACCAGATTCGTGCCCTGGAACTCAAGCCTGACATACTACGACGTTCCCGGTATATTCAATTCGTTGCCCCAAGGTACACGAGGAGAAGGATATTGCACGGATACGGCTTCAATTGCAGGTTGTGTTCTTGGAGGCGATGGATCTGTCAATGGAATGGCGTTCATCCATCCTCCAACTTGGGATTTCGATGACAATTGGCCAAAGGGATGGATGTGGGCTGATGTTGCTCCTGCTGCTGCTCGCTTGTATGAGAGGAATCCGGGGACAACCATGCCTTCCCGTGATGGCAAGCAATACGACAACCAATCTTCGGTGCTTCTCTCGGGCTGGCTTAAGCGTAATGGATGGACCTATGCGGATGGTATCAAGAGTCCAAATTCAAAGATCCGGTCGTTTGGTCCTCCTCAACTAAACGTAAGTTCACCAATTGAGCGCACGAAGGAGAAGAACATAAGTCTCGATAGGATCTCTAATGGGGATGCTTGGATTCTTTGCTGACTATGACCTAGATCGCCGGTGGCATTCGTTCTGGACCTATTCATACTTATCTTCCTCTGGCCCAGGCGAGTCCAGGTTTCAAGCTCGAACTTAACACGAAAGTCATCCGAGTCCTACGAAACGGCTCAATAATCACTGGTGTTGAGACCGAGACAGCGAGCGGTCGACAGATCATCAACCTTAAAGCAGGCGGAAGTGTTCTCCTCGCTGCAGGTGTCATGTCCACCCCTCGTGTCCTCTTCAATTCAGGCATCGGGCCCGCAGCACAAATCAACATCGTCAAAGCCGGCACAACAGGCATCACAGTCCCAGAAAGCGACTGGATCAATCTCCCCGTAGGCCTAGATGTCAAGGACCATTCCCGCTACACCTTGACATTCAACGTCACGACAGGTCTTTCCACATATAGCATTGCACAACTTCTCAACCCATCTGAAGCAGATAAAGATCTCTACTACAAAGGATCTGGGGTGATGACACAGTCATTCCAGCGTTTGGATACATTCAGACAAATTAAGACAAAGAACGGAAATAAAATCATGTTCCAGATGCACTGCAATTCCTATGCGAACGATACCGTGCAGCTCATGATGCTTATGAGCCACGGTCTGACATCACGAGGTGTAATGGCCATCAACGGCGCCGGGAACACACTATTCACAAAAACGCCATGGACGAGCACCGATACTGACAGAGAAGCCTGGACACTAGCCATCAATGAGTTGCTAGACATGTCCCGCAAACCAGGTAGTCCTCTCGTCTTCTCTGGTGGAGCAAATGCCACCGCAGCAGCTGTACTAAGCGGGCCTGTTCAACCTGGTATCCACATGGTTGGGAGTGCTAAGATAGGCGTCGATGATGGCAGGACGGGTGGAACTGCGGTTGTGGATCTGAATACCAAGGTTTATGGCACGGATAACCTTTTTGTGGTCGATGCTTCTTTCCATGCTGATCTGTCGACGGGGAATACGCAGGCTATTGTTATGGTTGCTGCTGAGAGAGCTGCTGAGAGGATTATTAAGTTGCGTGAGAGAGGCCGTTAAACTTTCTATCAATGGGACGGTGGTTATGGGTACGAATGTTGTGGATTGCCCTTGAGTAGTGTTGAGTATCGTTTACTGGCAGGTTTTGGAGGCTGTGGGGATTGAGGAGAACTTGCAGATTCCATGTGCCATGAAAGAGAAAACGCTGAATGTTTGAGTACGTGAGAATACAGTTGTATTTCGTTGTATATATTAAGCAAGCATGATAGCAATTTTGCACAACGGCCTGCAGTCCCGTGATGAGATATTTCCCCACAACAGGAAGAACAAAAACAATGCTAATGAAATATTCCTCACTTGCTCTGGAACAGAACACAACATCCTTAAATACCATTGGTGGAAAATATCATCCACTCGGATTGTATCCAGATAATGGCATGTCTCGAAGGAATGGCATCTGCCGGACCTAGTTTCAGCCCCCATCCTCTAGCGCAACCGCTGAGTGAATGTTTGGACGATATTTATATTAGGCACAGCCACTCCCAGGCAGCTCATTTACCACTGCAAGTCACCGCGATTGTTCATCTTCCTTCCACGGTGTCGGTGGGTTCTGCTGGAACTTGTTTCTGGTGTTTCGAGGATCTTGAATTTGGTGGTGGTTTGTTGTTTGCTTGAAGGAATGGTGGAGAAAGTCAAAATTGAGATGTAAAGCATGGATCGCACGGTATTCTAAGGATCGATATGCATTTGGATAGGTTTCTGGTTCTATTTTGGGAGTGTGGCATGAAGGATGGAGAAGAATCCAAAAGGTGAGGAAAACGTGCCTGTCACATGACCCCGAATAGGGTAATGTTTGATAGAGATGGCTTTCGCGTAAATGCCAACCAACGTAAACACAACGACGAACAGGGGCAAATTTCTTGGTGGCGGCTCCCATGGTGGATTCTTATGCTCATTACTGCAAACGCGGTTTGCACATTGATTCAGGGCTCGCAAGGCGCGCAGTGATGTCCTATTCATTCAGCTCGTGGTAGAGGGGAACTCACCTCTGGGATTCTCACGGGAAATAAACTGGCAGGATCAATTGCTTCGAGGACGAACGAATTTGCTATTGCAGTAGCAGCCTTGAGCTCGAATTAGCTCCCCAGTATGTTCTGCCTTACTTGCGTGATCTGCTGCCTGGTATACGAGGAGAAGTTCAATGTTGAAGCTCCCATAATGATGGCGCATTCTCGACCGAGAACTTCCCAGGAAACGATCCTACAGCCCAGTTAGCAAAAGCCCAAATAAAAAAAGGCAGAATTTGCAAGTATCAGGTTTTGGAAAGTTCGAGGCAGCTGAAGACAGAAGAAAGGATCGACGTTGAAGCAAAACAGCCCGAGCTGTGACCTATATACTGAGACGGATTCGGGGACTTTGCAGCTGTGAGGGAAAGTGCAAGTGCAAAATGTCACGGCCTAGAGTTCGAATTTAATTCTTCCGTATGACAGAAATCCGTTCCATCGTCACGTTTTCCATCAAGATAGAACCTCGTGCTCCGACGACTAGCTTGAGTATCATCCCGAGCAATTGGAGACAGCTTCGGTGGGTTCCACGGGACCACGCTCGTCTTATTATTAGAACGTATGACGGACATGAAGAGCGCTCCTCTTCCCTAGTAGGGATTGATGTGCAAGATGAGGCTAAATGTAGAAGGCGGCGGATGTACTGTACAGTTGTACATGTACATCCTAGCGTGGGTAGGATGCATAGGGTAATGCTGTGCTTTTAGCGGTCCGCAGGGCCACCCACGCTAGGTGCTAGCCCTGTAGATGCAGTGCATACGGCCCCAAAACTCTATTGTCCCACTTCATGCCAGTTAATCGCAGCCTTTAGGAAGTTGGTGCCAGCCCGCCGTAGCAGCGTACGAGGGCGATGTTCTCAGTGGGCCATAAGCGCGCGGGGATGAGCTGGTCACCCTTTTGCATTCTCATGTCAGCGGTCGTTTCCCTGATATCAGCACTTGATTGATCAGATTTACGCCAAATGAGACTTACTGGATGTGGTTATCCGTCGAATACGCCAGCGCTACATCAGTCAAATTACACATCGCAGCAAAAATCAACACACTGTCGGGTGGCGCTCAGCTGCTGATTTGGCGCTACAGAAGAGAGTTGATGCAAGAACCACTCAGATCATCGTGAGATCATGCCCCTGGAGATCTCTCCCCAAGTGGTCCTGCAAGATGTCGGCCGCGGGAATTCAGGGTAAATATGCCTGTGGCTTTTGGCCTCTGCTGCAGCAGGCCTCAGATGCGTGCTGTTGAAAGGGGGCGGGCTGGCAGGTAGCGCAAAGATGGGCACACCGAGGAAAATAATTGTTTACGAGCCCGAGATGCAGATGATGGAGAAAATGAATTGAGCACGAGACGCTGTGGCCGAGAAGTTACAGAGGATAGGAGTACTGCGAAGTGCATCACCTGGTGGTACACTTCAGCACACATCCGCCCAATGAGCCGTCTCGCTGTGTCTCAGCCATCCAAACCAAGCCCAATCCCTCCCACAACCTTCAATCAACCTCATCACAGCCTCTTTGCAACACCACAACAAACCACAACCCTACCTGCAGCCTTACAACCCTCCACCAAAACATCAGCCATCCATCCGTTACCGTCCGCCACCGCCTCGGTCAACGGTGTGTTTATGGTCGGATCCCCGAAGTCCCTGAGGTTCCTGAGTCTCTCGAATGTACCTGTCGTTGATTCAACCAATTGCCACATTCTGTGCCGCTCGATCTGACCATAATAACATCTGGGCGGGATAAGATCCGGTAGATGGTTCAGTTACCGATCCTTTTCGTGAGCAATTGTACGAACATTCTGTTTCTCGAAGTCTTCGAAACATAGGGGGATACATTCCTTGTGCTTGTGAGAGTTCGGAGGCTGGATGACAGTTTCAAAGCCAAGTTACACCATTTGTCTCTGCTTATTCGATATTGTATCTCCTCTTCTTCTGCCCCCATACCACCACCATACTGCCATGGTGTTCCCGTATCGCTGGAGAATTATTCCAGCCTGCAATTGGCCGCCGGATGCCCAAAAGTGGCATGCATCATGCATCGTGCTACTTGTGGTTCTGCCCGGGTCATCATCCTGGCCATTCAGCAGCTTCAGTAAGGCCCATCCGATGTCTGCCTCAACCTACTGCATATTCTGTAGCTCACTAGCTGTCTAATCTGGTGGTGTGTAGTCTAAGTCTCAAGCTTTCATCCTTCAAATTCAGATCTCCGGGTTTGTCGAATAGAATCAACTGCTAGTTTACAAGCTCCCGTGTCGTCTTCGGTCAGGAAGACAACTCACTCTCACTCTACTCTGAATGGGGGGTTTCGAACTTCAAAATCCCAAGACGGGAAGCTTTGCGCGGGCAAGCTTTTAGCTATCGGAGCTTAAATTCGACCAGTCGGGCCCGATCCCAATTGTAGTGTCCCACGGCTGTGGCTGACCACTGCCAGGGGGAATAAATTAGGATCTGAAATCTCGCGCTACCGGTGGTTAATTACGTGAGTCTACCATAGGAATATCTCCAGATACTGCCCGATTCAGCTCCCTCGCACTCATTGGCTCTAAGATTTACAGGTCTAGTCATCCTAGCACTGCCCAAGCCATGGCTCTTCAGCCTGCTGCCCGCCAACGTGGCAGTTCAACTGGCCCAAGAGTCTGATCCTCCTCCTCCACAGACACACTTGTTGATTCCTCCCGAATTGGCTGAACTGTTCCCAAAAGGGGAGCCGAATGCTTCAGGCGAGATTCTTACCGCCGGCTGACTAGAAGGCTGAGCAACGAGAGAATGTCAGTCAAGTACTTGAGAAGGAGTCTCCACGTGAAGCACATATCTTGCGATGATCACCACGATCCCAAGACACTGGTTACCACTAATATAATAGACGTCCCCGTCATAGTCCGATCGACTCTCTTTCGAACGCAGACGTGGATCTCACTTTCTTTGTACGATCAGATATCACGGTCATTCATTCCGGGCCAAGTCGGCGGACCCCAGCACCTTTCATTAAAATACATCACCTTGCTCGACATACCTTCTCTTCAATATGTGGCCTTCACCAACCCAAACACAGCCAGAAGAGGCATCTCCAGTCAAGAGATTTGCCTGTGATCGATGCCACGATCAGAAACTCCGATGCACTCGACCACAAGACGGAGAGCCATGTGTTCGATGTCAGCGTGCTGGAGTCTTTTGCAATGTCAGTGCAGCACAACGAACAGGCCGGCCTAGGAAATCTTCAAACAACCGCCCTCAGCCCGAGAGAAAGACAACATCAAATGCAACGAGCTCAACGACGGAAAGCAGTTCGGAGGATGGAGATAAGAGGTCAGGGATCTTGCGAACCAACAGTACTGAGTCGATTGGAGGAGCGAGTTCGAAATCGATACCATTACCAGAGACAAGCATTCCCACAAAGGGAGAAAGCTGGGATACTTTCACAACAAATTCATCTTTATCCATCTCTCCCTCTTCTCTTCCTCTCCAGCCATACAATCAACCGATGTCGACCGAAGAATATGCAGATTTGTTGGAATGCATCACGGATCAGGCATATTTTGATAGTATGGATCTTTCTGATTTCTCTGACTGTATGACCATTTCCTTTCATGTCATTGGTGACAAACTAACGTTTCCATTAGCTACGTACATGCCAACACTTCAGATGTCTGAGCCAAATCCCAAGAAGAGGAAATCAAATACACAACACGGCATTGGAATCTACACAACCCATGTCTCGATGTCACCTCCAATCCAAGAAGGACAACTTTCTGCTCGCATCTCATCTTTCCCGGATATGGATATGCCTACCATCACTCCAGCAATCACTACCTCGTCATCTGAGAACAGTACACCGGACCTCAACCAAGTTCCCAGCCTACAGAACGACGCTACTCATTCACAAACTCTTTCAAAGTTGCAGTCAGAAATCGACGCCTGCTCTGAACGAATCATGCACCAAGCTCGTCGTATGAGCACTGCATCAAACTCCTACACATCAGAAAGCCAAAAACTATCCGAAGCACTCGGTGTCCTTCTATCCACTGCTGAGCGATTCATCGAGCTCATTTCATGCATCTGCCGCTCATTCGATGCCATCGTCCCTAGTCGTTCGCCCTCGCCATCACCATGGTACCAACAACCCAGCGCGATGGAACAAAATGGCTACTTCAACACCAAACTGTTCTCAACATCACACTCCCGGAATAATTCCTCGACAAGCCTAGATCCAAGTCTACTCGGTACATCCGATAACAGAGTGCTCACCACATCGACCTTCTACACCATGCTCAAATGCCATGTCCGTCTCCTGTCCGCCTACGACACAACCCTCGACACGATGTCCTCCCGTCTCTTGGAACTCGAACATCTCGACGTCACCGCCAACACACTTACCTCCGCTCTATCAATAGGCTCCTTCGTCGTCCCATTCGGCGCCATCATCGAGACACTCCTCCACCTCCAAGTCATCTCACACCAACTCGACCGTCTAAAGACCGCTCTCCACGGCAACTTACTCAAACTCCAACCGCCCCGCCAACAAGCAGGATCACGTTCTCTTCCTGCCCGACTGGGGCTGTGCAGACAAGGCCGCAGCCCAAGCGTGAGCATGGTAGATTTCAAGCTCGAGGAAATACAGGAGCGAGAACGTGCCTTGCAGACAAAACTCCTCCGGATCGAGAACCTGGCTGAGAGTTCCAAGCAAGGACAGCAAGGGCAGATGAACGGCGAGGGTTTTATGAATTGGGTATAATATCTGGGACGGGACATGAGGGACGAGTTTGGGAATTGGGACAACGTATTGGAGTTTTGGATTGGAGGGAATGAAAATTTTACAACGCACGTCACATCCTGTTTATTTTTGCTATAATTTTATGTCATGTCATGTTTAGTTAGGGATGATGGGATGGATGGTGTTTTGAACATACCCCGCCGCGTGCGCGCGAGTAAATACGCAGCAAAAATATGCTCTCACTGAAAATAAATAGATCTCTCTCATATCGAAATTTGAATACTTTCATTTTCAAATCCTCTCATCTTCACTTCGTCATAATTGATTTTGAGAAATGTGAAGAATTACATACAGGTTGACAGATTTGACGAAGAACTCAAGGGTTTAGACTTCCACGATCCAGCGAATTAGGCACTGGTAGGGGCGCCGGGTGAGGGATTCATGTCAGATCGTAGTGCAGTGGGTATCAAAGGTCAAAACTCAATCGCGACTTTTACCCGAATTGGGGATGCCGTCTTCCCTCCCACACAAACCCACAGTCAAAGGAGTAAAATCAAAAACCATAGATACCCCCACAGCAACGCAACGAAACGGAACGGAACAAATACGTGAAGTGTTTCTTTATCCTCCGACATTATCCTCTTCTAGACTGAGCTCTCCTATATCAGCAAACCAAACCCCTTGCCCTCTCCCCAACAGCCTCTCCAAGTCTCCACCCAACTCTCCGCCACCTTGGCGTCTATCCACGTATCTCATCTCATCTGCAAGTCAACAAGCCCCCGAGCAGCGGGCGGGAGCCGTCTTCCTTAGCGATGCTTCTATTTCCAGCCAAGTAGCGCGGCGGCTCCTTGGCCTCACTCACGCACCCTCAGCTTGCTTGCACCCACTAACCTGCATTTCGTTACAGCACAGCACATCTGTTTCTCAACCCCCCAAATTCAAATCCTTCACGATTGACTTTGCCTTGATAGTGGATAGGTTGGATGTACATGTACTGTACTTACATGTACTTGCATGCATGGTTCTTTGAGCGGATCCTGAATTGTTCAGGGATAGCAATGGCAATTGGCAATTGGTAACTTGCAAGCGCTGCTGCTCCTTCAAGATCTGGAATCTGAATGGAATCAATCTGGGACGGAGGGGGGGTTAGTCGCGATCTTAGTTAGGTACAGGGGAAGGGATGATGCAGATGTGGGTTTGCGGCTAGGTTTTCTAAGGTCCCTGTAAGTACAGTGTTGTTTCTGCAGCCAGGGTATTAACCCTGTACTGGCCTGTAATGTAAGTAAAATGCTGCAGAACGCAGAATGCGGACAGGGAGAGACCACCTGTAAACTTGGGGGCTGTGGGAGGGAGCGGGAAGGCATGGAATGTGCATTAGCCAATGATTAAGTCTGGCTCGGTCTTTAGTGGAGGGGTGTATGGGGGGAGTGCATACAAAGGTACTTCGTACTGGACTTGACTTTGATATTGTTTACTTACCTACCTAAGTAGGTACATGATCCTTTTGGATGAGCCGTTGAATTGCTGGAAGGGGTTACGAAGTACCTATGTGTCGGTTTACTTGCAGTCCTCTGATTTGCTTGCTCGTGGTGCATTTGCTTGGGGGTTCGCTCGCTTAGTTTTCGGGGAGTATTTACAGTTCAGGTCCACTTCTGCTACTCTTCCTCCCGAGCAAAAAACTGTTCAACTCTTCTAACATTAAACTCATTTTCTTACAGAGAGATAGATATGCAGTAAAATTTCAACAAGGCATAAGCCGACGGATAAACCCCGCCCCGCCCCACCACTGCATATCCGCGGACCAGCACCAACATCCAACCTGCAGCAGGCCTCGCAGCCAAATCAATCGTTTCGCGTCGCCCGTTAGGAAGCAATATGCACAAGGTATATTAACTGCATGTCCATGATGCCTTCTTTGGGTCAGTATCACGAGAGCTGGTATATTAAATGGCGTTTGTTGGGTTTTGGTATTGGTTGGTGCTGGTTGGAGTGTCTTAGTTGTTAGTGATGGAGTGCTGACTGCGTATGCGCGTCTATAGCTGGAAGTTTAGGGTCTCCCACTGCTGTTGTGGGAAGAGGTAGGGAATGTTTTGTGGTGGTCCTTTTGCGTACAGGGAGTGTAGGCGGCGTTTGTTGCCCTGTAAGTGCAGGCTGATTGTCTGTGCTACCGCACTGTGTGATTTTCTGGTTCGTTGGTTAGGAGGGAGGGAGGTGAAGTGTAGTCAGCGCTTGATGTACGATGTGAGTAGTGTAGATGATGAATAAGAACTAGAGTAATGGGATGAACTCCTTTCGTTGGTGCTTAACCGCTGATACGGATCAGAGTTGTCATGACATAAAGTGAGATAGATCCGTGGAGAACCTCCATCACCAATGTTACACAAGCTGACTCAATTTCGAGCCCCCCGTAATCGTTCCTTCACCACCAGTAGCATCCCCTCACGGGTGGAAGGCCCGAATTTACAGGCACTGCGCTCACCACCGTCGATAGGGGCGGTTGAGCTGTTTAAGACTCCGTTCAGGGGGTTCGGTGGGAACGAGGCGCTGAAATGCCGTCGGTGGTCGCTGAAGAGTGCCACTATCCGCCTTCCCCGACCCCGAAGCATCTTGGCAGCCAGCCCTACGAGATATTACATTATCGCGACGACAAGAAGTGACTTCTATGCTCTCCAAAACTACGAATTCGATACCCAGAGACAAAATGTAAGTGAAAAGTCACCGTACTAGCTCCATAGTTCCTCTAAGAAAGGGACAAGAGTCTTGAAGAATCTTTACGTGGTAAGTGTTAGTGCAAAACCCAATTATTCGGTACCTTTTTGTCCTCCCAAGTCCTGATTCTCGGTACTCCAAGCATTGCCAAAACAGCAAAATTCCGGACCCAGAGAGCTGGCAATGTCATGCAGCAAGCCGTCATCCGGGAGATGATTCCGTAGCTGGGTACGGAAAGCCGCCGTCGCTCTCCCCGTGGCATATCCCAGCTTATGCCAGGTCAAAAAACTGTAATCCGGCCGAATGAAATATCTCTAATATCATGCCTGACATCGGGGTAGGTAAGGCAGTGTGCTTATGATTTCAACCAGCCAGCCAACAAGTAGCCGGATGGATGTAGGCTGAACTTTACCAGACTCGTAAAAATCCCAACGCCTTCAACGTGCTGAAAGCTTGAAACCCGCCATCCTCGTCCCCGTACGACATCACAGAAACAAATCGTGGCTGTTCTTCCCTTCGTACCTTGTGCCACGGAAGGGTGAGAAGGGCTTCTATTATCGTTCCTCGAGTTCCGATGACGATGCTGTACTCCGGTTCACAGGGCTGAAATGAGAGATGGGCATTCCGGGGTTCTGTACTGTGTAAAGTTCGTTACTTGTTGAGCTCAGTATGTGGGAAATGGCGTGGGAGGAATGTGAGATACGGTGATACGGCCGAAAACATGGGTTTTAGGACACAGCATGTGCGGAGGGAGGACTTGACTCGGGTTTGGGAATGCTGGAGTGCAGCTTGGGTGACAGTAGATATCTCACCGAGCGGGAATACACTGTATCTGTCCTGGGAAATGGTAGGCGATTATTGAAGGTATACACGTGGGATCCCAGAGAGGAGTTTGTACAATGTTGATGTGTGATGCTCGTATAACGTTTCTTCGATCCCGATCCCCCTTGTTTGGGGGTTTTCGTGCTTGGTTGCATTTGTTCCGTCATCGTCAAAATCACCTGTTATTTCACCCGTTCGAGTATTTTGAATTGAGTTGTTTATTTTGTTGCGCGTTGCCTGAATGGGTAAATGACTAGATGCGGTAAATGGCTTGATGGGGGGGGGTTGCACAAGCTGTGAGGGGTGTATGAAGCTAT